>JBBPBX010027122.1:15072-28321 GCA_038048925.1 Garcialebias charrua
AAAACAGCTTATTAGAGTGGCAGAAAAATTAAAAGACAGGACTGAGCACTTAATACTAAATTGTATCAGCATGGAGTATCCATTAGGGTCGCTGTGTTACGAGCATCAACTAATGTGTTCATTGTGAATTATCTGTTTTTATCTTCACCTGTTTGGATCTATGCATGTATCCTGTATTCTTTGCTTGTTTTGTTTTTGCTGCACAGACTTTTGGCTGGCCTTGTAAATAAAGAGCTGTGGTATTAAAAGCATGTTTATGTTAGCAGATATAACATTTTTAATCAGATGCTGCCTCGGTGTGGTGAACTTTTCGCTTGTTTGCAATGAGCGTCAAGCAGCAAGTGGAAACCATCCTGTGTTCCAGCATCTACGTGTGGCATGGAGGCTGCACAGCTGCAGAAAGAAAAGCTCTGCAGAGAGTACAGGTGAAGGCTGCACAGAAGTCTGTTAGAGTCAGTCTCCCCACCATCACAGACATCTACACCTCCAGATACAGGAAGAGAGCCACCTTTATCATGAAGGACCACACTCACCCAGCACACACCCTTTTTGCCGTGCTCCCCTAAAGAAGAGGTTAAGGAGCATCAAGTGTAGAACCACTAGACTGAGGAACAGCTTCTACCCTGAAGCTGTTAGACTCATGAATATATAACCAGAATAATCACTGTGAAAAATTACATCTTGTTGCTGCTGATCTGTTTCATGTTGCTGCTGATCTGTTTCATGTTGCTGCTGATCTGTTTCATGTTGCTGCTGATCTGTTTCATGTTGCTGCTGATCTGTTTCATGTTGCTGCTGATCTGTTTCATGTTGCTGTTGATCTGTTTCATGTTGCTGTTGATCTGTTTCATGTTGCTGTTGATCTGTTTCATGTTGCTGCTGATCTGTTTCATGTTGCTGTTGATCTGTTTCATGTTGCTGTTGATCTGTTTCATGTTGCTGTTGATCTGTTTCATGTTGCTGTTGATCTGTTTCATGTTGCTGTTGATCTGTTTCATGTTGCTGTTGATCTGTTTCATGTTGTTGTTGATCTGTTTCATGTTGCTGTTGATCTGTTTCATGTTGCTGTTGATCTGTTTCATGTTGCTGTTGATCTGTTTCATGTTGCTGTTGATCTGTTTCATGTTGCTGTTGATCTGTTTCATGTTGCTGTTGATCTGTTTCATGTTGCTGTTGATCTGTTTCATGTTGCTGCTGATCTGTTTCATGTTGCTGTTGATCTGTTTCATGTTGCTGTTGATCTGTTTCATGTTGCTGTTGATCTGTTTCATGTTGCTGTTGATCTGTTTCATGTTGCTGCTGATCTGTTTCATGTTGCTGTTGATCTGTTTCATGTTGCTGCTGATCTGTTTCATGTTGCTGCTGATCTGTTTCATGTTGCTGCTGATCTGTTTCATGTTGCTGCTGATCTGTTTCATGTTGCTGCTGATCTGTTTCATGTTGCTGCTGATCTGTTTCATGTTGCTGCTGATCTGTTTCATGTTGCTGCTGATCTGTTTCATGTTGCTGCTGATCTGTTTCATGTTGCTGCTGATCTGTTTCATGTTGCTGCTGATCTGTTTCATGTTGCTGCTGATCTGTTTCATGTTGCTGCTGATCTGTTTCATGTTGCTGCTGATCTGTTTCATGTTGCTGCTGATCTGTTTCATGTTGCTGTTGATCTGTTTCATGTTGCTGCTGATCTGTTTCAAGTTGCTGTGTTCATGCGTGCTCATCTGCTCATACAGACTCATGTTAGTGCTGCTGTTCGGCGTATTGTTTCTATGATATTAGTGCTTAGTGTATTTTTAGTTGATGTTTTTCTTAGTTCATATCTTAGATCTTATTACTGTTTTTCTTTACAATTTATACTTTTATTGGATGTAACTGGGACCCTGTGTACACAGTTTTGCTCCACCACATGTACCACATGTGATGCTAATGACAAATAAAGAAACTTTTACTTTGAGCTTGTGCAGGAACAGGTGAATGAATCAACTCAGCATCACTTCTGTCAAATCTGTTGTAATAACCATCTTCTAATTCCACCCAAAAAATGTGCTTCTATTGTTTATATACTGTATATTGAAAATAAAAATACACATAGTTTAAGATGTAATATTTCTACCTAAAGCTTGCTGCCTTCGAATTTAATTGGATCCACAGTTTATTAGTCCTTAAAAATAGCCCAGACCATTGTTTTTTTTTATTATTGAATTTATTAGCTAAGAGTGTAATGTAACACACTGTCTTTGATGTGACTTTTTATTTTTTATTTTTTTTACTTTCTTCATTTGACTCAGAGAACAATGTAGTCCAGGCACATCCATCCTTGACCCATTTAATGGTTGTGCTCTGTTGAAGACCCATAGCACAAATTGAAAAGTTTTCAGTCACTAAGTGAAATGTATGGCTCTGCCTCTGCTCCCAAAAAAAAGGGCAATTGTTCTATTTTAATTCTAGACTCAATTTCAGACGTTCTTTGCTCTGCGACTAAGTGGATTTTAGGCCTGTGCTTGTTGACATTTCAACCGCAGGACACACAATGAATGAGTGAATATTGATGAACATGTAAAAGATGTTCCCCAGCCGTTTTTCCCCACTGTTGTTGTGGAGGTGGAGGAAAAAGAGGTGAAAAGTGAAGCCCTTTGGATCCCCTGGGAGTGTGGAACCCCTCTCCATATTCAGATTATCCCCTTTGAAGTTCAGAGAGAGATATCAATCTCACTTTGAGGCTCTGGGCCGTCATTTGTTTGTGAGAGACGCGAAGCGCTGCTCAGTTGACTGTGCCAATTTTTCAAATCCCACTTACAGTATAGTTCACACAAACACACACACATGCCATACACTGAAGAGCATCTGTTACTTTCTTCAGCTTCCCGTGTCCCAGGCATCAGCATTTGAAAGGGTGTCTGTACTGTGGCGCTGTGATTGAGGGAGCTGTTGAAGCTCTGTCAGCAGCTGAGCGCTAACAGTAAAATAAGACACGGTGACTGTTTGGGCTGAACAAAAGTGTTTACTGTTATGTAATGAAAAGTTTTACAAGCTGCACTTCATATTTATCCATTAGTCACTACTTGCACAAGCAAGACACACCAACACAATATTAAAACCACTTGTTCTTAAATTGCACTCAAGATCCCTGCAATCCTTTTAGATTTGGGTGAGAAACAACTTGTTTTGTGTTAGCATCTGTGCCAACTCAGACAAACACAAAAAATATGCTCATTCTGCCAAAGACATCAGTCATACTACAGCTAGTTGCTACTGGCACTTGCAAATGACCATATAATTCTGCCTGTGGCGATAAACAATAAATCAATTAATCACATGATAAATGAAAAATATCAACCTCATTTTCATTTATCAGCTTTATCCTTTCATCCCGTCCCTAACAGGCCGACCTCGGGGGAAAAAACGCTGTCTTGTCAAAGCTCTAAAATTCACAGTTGAAACCCGTGCCTTCGTGTAAAAAGTTGTTTTTGTTTGTTTGTTTGTTTGTTTGTTTATTTATTTATTCATTTCATTTCCATTAAAAACAATACAATTTCAAGAGAAAAAAAACAATATAAAATACCTATAAAATGAAAGGTGGCAGAAGAAGAATTAAATCTTATCAATTCTGCCCCTTCTTAACAAAATCAATTCAAACAATCAATTCAAGCAATAATCACAAATAATACAACAAAACCCAAAACATATCACAATTATTCTTTATAGTTTTCGCTAATATTAACTAACTTAAATGTATCTCGTCAGCATTATATTCTTTATCCTTTTCTTAAATACAAATAATGATTCCTCATTTTTAATATCATTATTCAAACCATTCCATAAATCAATTCCCCTCATTAAAGTAGACCTACCCCGCAAACTTGTTCTAAACTTTGGCTTAACAAAAATATCAGTTCCTTTTAAATTATAGCAACTGCTCCTTTTTACAAAATACGCTTGTACGTTCGATGGTAAATTGTGATTCTGAGCCCTGTACATTAGTAATAGAATAAAGTAGTCCACCAAATCATAAAACTTGAGTAATTTCAGTTGATAAAATAAAATACTTGAAGGATGACAATAATGTTTTCTTGAGATAATTCTTACAGCTCTTTTTTGTAAAATAAAAATAGATTTGGTTACAGTTTTACAAGCTGTACCTCAGACACCAATACAATAAATTAAATTTGGCACAACAATTGTATTATACAGTAAACACAAAGCCTTGTCTGTCAGTAAGTCCCTCGTTTTATATAGTACTGCCATGGACTTAGACATTTTAGTTCTTACAAAATTAATATGTTTTCTCCATGACAATTTATCATCGATGATTACACCCAAAAACTTTACTTCATTCACTCTTTGTATCTCCACACCCACTGGCGGTTCTACACACGGGCCCGCACGGGCCTGTGCCCGTGTATGATGGACCCTGGCCCGCCCTGTGGCCCGCCCTCCGAGCAGAAGCGGAACCAATGCTCATGGCACATACCGATACCCATAGATATCATATATAGAACGTCTATGCCGATACCAGCCTTGTTTACGTATCGATCCAACCCATGATGCACGTTGGCTTCAAACTATGGGATGGATTTCCTGAACGGAGGCGTGTCTCATGAACCCAGAGTAACAAGACCCGCCTCACATTCAGGAAATCCAGTTCATAGTTTGCAGGCAGCTACAAGCGTGAGGGGCTGACTGAGTACTCTGTTGGGTTTGTTTTGGCATCGTTTTGAAAGAGCGGGTCGTTTGTTTATGGATTGTTTACATGGAGCTGGTCACGTTATGGATTGTTTACATGGATCTGGACGCTTGTTTCTGTCGCAAGATCGGACAACACTGGTGAGTCACGTAGCATCTTAGCTAGCAGCTAGCCGACTTTTCATCGTAACATGTGCGTTGTGTGGAAATATTACACTCAACACCGCAAGACAACAACGTTCAATGTTTGCAGAGCTATATGAACACATCTGCGTCACATTAAACCGCGGTCAAGTTAGTTTTACGCCGGCCGGACATTCCATCGAGCTCAGGGCTTCAGCCAGCGGTGTGTTTTTCTTTTTCATGCCGGATTGGGGGCTCTGATTACGGCAGCTGTTTCAGCTTCTGCCTGGGAGCTCCGTGGCTTCGCATCATATCATAATACAGCTACAATATAAAGCATGTAAAACACTAAAAACAGGAACATGTCTGTGTTGGTTTATGCCAAGAACTTAGCAGATGTAAAGCTATTTAATATTTTATTTTATTTATTTATTCATTCATTTAAAAGAGACAAAATAAAACATTCATCTGAATGAAAAGAGTGCAGAAAGAAGAAAAAAATCTTATATCACCCCATTATTTAAAAGAATATATAAAATAACTTTAAATAACTTTAAACAAACAACCACTTAACTCCATATCTGTAAAATTAACTGAATTATAACCATTTTTGAGTTTGGCTTATTTCAATTGCCTGCTGCAGCCATCTTCAATTCAAATATATCCAAAAGTTAATCAGCAGTAAAGAAACATCCGTTTATTATTTCTTGAAAGATTTTTCAAAATCTGTCCAGAGGGTCATGAGATATTTTGCTAACAGACCAACACCATGGATGTACTTTAAAAGTCAACCAGTCGTAGAGAGCCATTCAGTGATTATTTCTTGAAAGTTTAATCAAAATCTGTTCAGTTGTTCATAAGATATTTTGCTAACAGACAGATGCAGAATACAAACATAATTTGATGATTTCTGGCAAACCGATCAATTTGTTGATCAGTTTGCCAGAAATCATGATGCCAGAAATCATGAAATTCTACGATTTTGTATTAATCAAAATCGCAGAATACAGTTGCTGTGATAGTAGGGCAGCCAATTTTGTTACCTGTATATAATTTTGGACTGAGAAACTGAACCAAGACTTCACCTAACAGTTAAGTAAGATTTCGAATCTGTCTTTGTTGAAGTTCATCTCGGAGAAAAAGACAGATTCGAAATCTTACTTGACTCTTATTTTTTTAAAGCAGTGATTAACCATTGTAACCAAAGAAAATAGTTTAAAAATCAAATGAGAAAAATATAAATCATTTTACACAGTATTTGTATTGACTGAATAAAATATATTAATAAGCAAATAAAATGATAATGAAAATAACCGTTAGGTGAAGTCTTGGTTCAGTTTCTCAGTCCAAAATTATATACAGGTAACAACGTTCATCTGATGAACGTGCCCCTCTGACAAAACCTCTGGCCCCAGCTTGGCCCCACCAGTACAACTGGTCTAGAACCGCTACTGTCCACACCATCAATCTTGAAAAGAAAATCCATAGTTGACTTTTTCTACTAAATATCATATAATTAGTTTTTTCCACGTTCAGTGATAACTTGTTTAATTTAAACCAATTTAATTTAAACCTTCTCTGCAAGAAGAAGCTGAGAGCATGTTTACTGATGTCTTTATTAAAAGCTTTGTGTGAAAAATGCTATGCTAAAGAGCTCAAACCACACCGAGCATCTGCCATTTTGAGAACCAAAGAGGGACAGCCCATGTCATGGGGCCTCCCTCCCATTTTTCTTAAAGATACACACTGCTAGCTCCCTCACTATCCATCCTGTGGTTCAAATAGTCTTGTATTGACATCCAGTGGTCAAAAAAGGTACTAAGAGCAAAACAAATTAACAAACATTTCTTCTTAAATTTGACAATAATTACTAATTATTGTCAAATTTAAAACATTATTGTTTATCGCAATAATTTCTGAGACAATTAATCGCTCAGGAAATGTTGTTATAGTGCCAGGCCTATCTGAAGGTATGAAAAAAGCATAAATAAATTAAAAATAGCATTTATGTAGACTGCTATGGAACTTCTGGAATGGGGGTATTTTAGAATGGCAGCAGTTTACTTTGATATCTTGGTTCACTCTGATTAACAGTTAGCTCAGGGGTGCCCAATACAGTACGTTGATCGTGATCTACCAGTCGATCACGAAGGCAATTTGCATACATGGCAAAATAAACATCAGACTTCTTATACATTTCTTTTCATTTTTATTTTTTAAATAAACGTCAGCCTATCAGTCCATACACTGTAAACCCAAATTAGTAATCATTACTAAAGCAGAATGTGGAAAGCGATTGCGAGGGGATCTCCAGTTTTTACAAAATCAAAAACAAAACAAATCAAGCTCTGTTTACATAAAGTCTTGTGTCCAAGATAATCTTGTACTAAAAAAACTCAAGTTTTTAAAACCATTGTTTACGAGTAATTAACTCAACCATTAATCATATATATCAGTAATCATTACCCATGATGATCAGTATTTGTTTCTCATGTTTATCAGTATTCATTTCTCATCTTTTTTAGTTAGAAATACTAAATGTAAATAATAATAATAATAATAATAATAATAATAATTAGATTTTTTTAACATTACACAATAATTGTCTGTATACTACCTGTTGTTTCTTACACAAAAAATGACAATTTAATTTATTTTTCACAAATTTATTGCAAAAATAGTGGAATAGTAACATTTTAAACATGTAAATCTGAGTACACATTTCACCATGTTCAAGAGTTTAAACTTTAGTACAAAACTAAATCTGAGTAAAGTGCTAAGTCAATACAATTCTGCATTTAAGCCTTTACAAAAATGGATTTTCAAACGTTTTACCAAATTAACCATTTTACTTTGATAGGTGAAATTAAGAATGTTAATATCTTGTGCAAAGGGGAACATGCTTACATAACATCTTATGATCTGGGGTACCCTTTATAATTTACATCATTAATCTGGTCAAAAGACTAACATGGAACCCTTCAATGGCTTCGACAGGTAAATTGTCTTTAAAAAAAAGTGTCCATACAGTTCTTTTATTTGGAAGCCTTAATGATAAAAAAAATAAAATAAAAAAAATAAACATAAAAAATAAAAATAATAATAATAATTTAAAAAAATAAAAATAATTTTTTCAACAAAAAAAATTAACTAGCATGGTGGCACTAACAATTGTTTAAAACAAGTAATGATGAACAGGAAAGTTTCTGTGTAACAGTTACATTACAACACTTGTTCACATTATGTTTGTATTTGAAAGACGGCTACAAACTAAACTTCAGCAGTAAAACAATAACCTTCTAGCTGCTAAATAGGATTTTTTTCCCCATCTAACCAAAAGTAGAGCACCTGCAGCATTTTTACACAAGTTGAATTTTCTGTTTTAATTCTCAGCTTCAACTCAATACTTCCCAAATGAGGGGGGGTAGTTTACATGGAGTTCATATGTGAGCCCAAAAAGGAGACTCACAGCTTCTGGCAAGGTCATGAGCTTTTCCACAAAAATGTTGCCCTCATTGATGATTTTCAGGCTCGCCGGGTGAAGATCTGATGTTAGGGGGGAGACACCTTCAGGATTCAGCAACAAGGTCCCAACGTCCATTTGGCCAAAGAACTCATCACCATCCTAAAGATAAACAAAAAATAATTGCCATAAATAAAACCATTAGGGAATAAAATTGCTGAACTACAACAGACCACCATGACAGAACAGGAATTGTATCAAATACAGTTTATGCTAACATAATGATAACTACTGTTTGGTCAAGCATTTTGAAATTTTCTAACAATGAACATTGTAAAATCAGTATTGGTCTAAGGACTTTCTTTCTTCACATTTCATCTGGTTAGGATGCCTCCTGGACGCCTCCCTGGTGAGGTGTTCCGGGCATGTCCCACCGGGAGGAGACCCAGAGGAAGACCCAGGACACGCTGGAGGGACTATGTTTCTCGGCTGGCCTGGGAACGCCTTGGGATTCCCCCAGAGGAGCTGCTTCAAGTGGCTGGGGAGAGGGAAGTCTGGGCCTCCCTACTGGCTGCTACCCCCGCGACCCGACCCCGGATAAGCGGACGAAAATGGATGGATGGTCTAAGGACTATTTGAGAGATCTTCTTGGTCATTTTGTCACTATTTGACTGAAATGGGAAAACTTCTAAATTGGTTGTTTTTATATAATGATATTATTTAATATGGGACCATCACAGTCGTCACTGCACATAAACACAGGGTTAGTCAGGGTGTGATCATGAAGGACAGAATAAGATTCCAGCAGCAGGTCTTTTTCCACAATCCTTTAGAATTCCATACAAATTTTAAAAAATTAAAAGAAAGAAAGAAATTAGTGTGCTGTTCAACTGGAGAATGACCATCAGAATAATATGTGTACCTGCTTATTAGTGAAGAATGCAGGCCAGCGTTTCATCAGAAGGCTTGGTGTTGATGTCTCCACAATGTCATCCCTCCAAATGTTAGGTCCACATTTTGTTTTGTCTTCTATTTGGCGCACAAATCCAATATGGCGGTTAGACAAAAAAAAAAAGAAAGAAAGAAATTAGTGTGCTGTACAACTGGACAATGACCATCAGAATAATATGTGTACCTGCTTATTAGTGAAGAGTGCAGGCCAGCGTTTCATCAGAAGGCTTGGTGGTGATGTCTCCACAACGTCATCCCTCCAAATGTTAGGTCCACATTTTGTTTTGTCCAATTTGGCACACAAATCCAATATGGCGGTTAGACAAAAAAGAAAGAAAGAAATTAGTGTGCTGTACAACTGGACAATGACCATCAGAATAATATGTGTACCTGCTTATTAGTGAAGAGTGCAGGCCAGCATTTCATCAGAAGGCTTGGTGGTGATGTCTCTACAATGTCATCCCTCCAAATGTTAGGTCCACATTTTGTTTTGTCTTCAATTTGGCGCACAAATCCACTATGGCGGTTAGACAAAAAAAAGAAAGAAAGAAATTAGTGTGCTGTACAACTGGACAATGACCATCAGAATGTGTACCTGCTTATTAGTGAAGAGTGCAGGCCAGCGTTTCATCAGAAGGTGTGGTGATGTCTCCACAACGTCATCCCTCCAAGAAGTACTTTTTGTAAACAAATCTTTATATATTGTAAAAAATAAACAATAAAAAACACACTCACTGCAAACTATTTACATTTTGGCCTCCTCTGCTTCCTCCTCTCCTACCTCCTCTCCTGCTGTTCTCTCACATCTCCACAGCTTCGTCTCCACAGCTAGAAGTATTATCACTGGAATCCTTCTGTTGATCCCTTCTAGGTAGACACTCCGTGTCTGAACCAGTTTGCCTGAAGTGAAAAAGAAAAATATTGATTATGTTGAAGACAGACAGACAGACACAAAAGAAAGAAATACATGTCAGGGCGCTCGTAAGTCAGGGACTACCTGTACAGAAATAAACGGGACGGGACAGACGAATGACGAAAACTCTTACTTCTTTATTCTATAACAGCAGTATAAAATAGCAATATAAAATAGTTTTCACTTACTGCTCAAGTAATGCATCATCTTCCCCCATCGATAAAAGCAGCTTAGAATCATCTCGAAGACGCCTCAGTCACTCAAGGAGTTCTTGGACATGCCCTGGTACTAACACAGAATATAAGCAAAATTCACTACATCACCAGGAATGATTGTAAGAACCAACAGCCCTTGATTTGAATGTTCCCTGTCGAAGTTTAAAAAAAATTAAAGCATGTGGTAAATTATTCTGTATGCAACAGGAAGCTAGCAGATGTAACACCACCGCTTGAGGTGGAGAAGTGTCACAAACACATCCGAGGGTCGTGGGGTGGAGAAAGAGTAACCACGCTGAAAGGGAATAGCTTGGCTGCACGGACTTTATTCAGCTGTTCAATACAACGTCATCCCCTCATGAACGCTGTCCGCGTCTCCCGTTGTTTTCGCCCGCTTAACCTGAACACACCCCTAGACCCACGAAGAAAAACCCACGAAGAAGAAGTCTCTTAAAGACACAGTAACCTAAATACGTAACTGCCCAAATAAATCATCTTACATCAAAATAAATCAAAATAAATCATCTTACATACTTCCCCCTCTTTAAATGAAATGTCCTCATTTCAAAATAAGGTAACCATAGTAACAATAAGAGAAAATAAATCATCTTCCCAAAACACAATCTCAGAACAATAAACAAAGTCCACATATAGAACAGTTTTTTTTTGTTTTTTTGTTTTTTTGTTTTTTTACTTTGTCACGACAGCAGTCGTTGTGGCTTCCTAACCATGCGCCCACACCTGGTGACAACTGTACCCTCAGAAGGCGGCAAGCTAAGAGGTGTTTGCGCCGGCTGCTGGGAGACTGGTTCAGTTTGTCTCCTTGGTGAAAGTGTCAATGACCTCGCAGTTTCTGCTGTCTGTGCTGTTTGGCCAAAGATCAAGGGCAATGAGCCGGACAAAGCTGTGTACTTCGGCCGCGTGTTCATGTTTGTCATTGGGACAGATTGATTGCCCTCCATTGTTAATGTGTCTGTGGAACCACGATAAGGTTTCAACCGATCATAGTGGATGACCTTGGTCGCAGCCTGAGGGTGTTGCACATCCACCAGCTTGTAAAGGAGCCCTTTGTCGTCCACAGATACAACCTTATATGGTCCAGTCCAGTTTGGAGCAAGCTTCTGTCGTTGTGTGGTGGGATCATCCATCCATACCAGATCACCACAAACGTATGGCCTGAACCTCGTGTCCTTGTTGTAGTAGTATTCCCGTTTTTGTCTCTGTTCTTCACTATGTAGAAAAACAGTCTCAAAAGCAGCGTCCATCCGTCGAGCTAGTTCTGCACCATAGTTAGTCGGACTATCAGAAACTGTTGGCGATGAAACATGAACAGTAGCCGGTAGTCTGGGCTCTCTGCCATGCACAAGGAAGTAAGGAGAATACCCTGTGCTCGAGTGTGGCGTAGAGTTGAATGAAAGCACCACAGCAGGAAGGTAGTGGTCCCACTCACCCCCATAGTCCTGGATGAGTCGAGCCAACTGTTCTTTCAAAGTCCTGTTAAATCTTTCCACCATACCATTCCCTCTTGGGTGATATGGGGAGGTCCTTTTCTTTGTCATCTGTAGTTTCTGACAAATGTTTTGTATAATTTCTGACTCATATTGTCGTCCCTGATCCGACAACAGTTCCTCAGGGACACCATGTTCAGGGATATACCTTTCACAGAGTAACTGTGCTACCGTGGCAGCCCTTTGATCAACCATAGCATATGCATTCACATACTTGGTGAAATGGTCCTGTACCACAAGCACATATCTGTTTCCCACAGATGTGACTGGCAGTTCGGTAATGTCCGTACAGACCAACTGAAATGGTCTTTCAGTCTGAATAGATTGTAAAGGAGCTCTGTGCTTTGGTACAACCCTCCTAAAAGCTTCACATGTCTTACACAAGTTACAGAACTGCTCAATATCAGATCTCATTCCTGGCCAATAACACACTGTCAATGCTTTCTTGAATGTTCGTTCAGCACTGTAATGACCAGAACATGGATTACCATGAAAAAATTGCATTGTCTCTGTAACCAGTGCCACTGGAATTAACACTTGATAAACCTCAGGTTTGCCAGGCGGTGTTTGACCTTTTCGACACAACAAGTCATTACATAGCAACAAGTTATGAAACTGCCACCATAGTTTCCTCTGCATTTTACCTTTTACCTGTCTGAGGTAGGGACGTTTCTTGTTTTTAACCCAATTATGCACTTCCCCGAGAACAGGATCAGCAAGTTGTGCATTTACAATGTCCACGTTATGGGCAGATAATGTCTGTTGTAATGTGTCAAACCCCACATTCACATGTGTCCTATCAGTGTCCACACAACAAACTTTCGGTACCATATCGGTCCTCTCTAAATGTTCAGGGGTCGAGCATGACCCCTCATCATTACCCCTCGCCTCAGACAGTGAGACAGATTGTCCTGTATCACTAGGCGAAGAGTGAGCTTCAGGTAGCGTCGTACTTGTCATCTCAATAGAGTCCTGTCCCAATGGTATCCGTGACATGGCATCTGCATTTGTGTGTTTCTTACCCTCTTTGTGAGTGATTGTCCATTGATACGGATCGAGCTCCAACGCCCAACGACCCCTGCGTCCTGTAGGGTCATGCGTAATGTCCATTTTCCTTAAACTAAGCAAAGGACGATGATCAGTAATAATGGTGAAAGGATTGCAACTCAGGTAATGTCTAAAGTGTCTGACTGACCACACAATAGCATACAGTTCTTTGTCATAGGTAGACCATTTTCTCTCTGTTTTTGACAGTACATGACTTGCAAATGCCACCACCCTTTCTTGTCCCTGTTGTATCTGTGATAGTACTGCACCAACTGCCAAATTAGATGCATCTGTGCTCAGAATGAATGGTTCATCAAAGTTTGGAAATGCCATTATTGGAGGAGAAGTCAAT
>JBBPBX010027123.1:12641-30141 GCA_038048925.1 Garcialebias charrua
TATATATATATATATATATATATATATATGGGCAGCACGGTGGCACAACTGGTAGAGCTGCTGCCTCTCAGCGAGAAGGTTGCCGGTTCAAATCCCGGTCCGGGGCCTTTCTGGGTGGAGTTTGCATGTTCTCCCCGTGCATGCGTGGGTTTCCTCCGGGTACTCCGGTTTCCTCCCACAGACCAAAAAACATGCTTGTTAGGCTGATTGGTGACTCTAAATTGACCCTAGGTGTGAGAGTGGATGGTTGTTTGGTGTGAGTGAGACAGGTCCCTCTTGTAAATGAGTCCCCGTGACTCAACGAGGCTAGCCTGTATAAATAAAGGTTGAATGAAAAATATATATATATAACTTGCCTTGGTCGCTGTACTTTGTATTTTGATTGGGAATCACTGAATCACTGTATCACTGTATTTTGATTGCACCACTCTAATTGTGCTGTTTTTTAGTAGGTTTTGTTCACTGAATATTGTATTGATGTTTTATGGTTTATGTTTTTTATGTTTTATGTTTCTATATTTTATGCACCGTTATGCCGAAGCAAATTCCTAGTCTGTGAATCCTGTTCATTGACAATGGCAATAATAAACTGAATCTGAATAACAGAGACAGAGCATCAGAGGAATGAATCATTTCTGCAGGAACAGAAGCTGAAACACAACAAGCTTCAGGGTCAGATGAAGACACCTCTTCACAAGTTCTGGAAGTTACAGTTCATTTAAAGACAACATATATTGTTGTTTGTTACATTTATACTCAACAGATCTCAAGATTAATTTATTTAGTTATTTTGAGAAACTGCACCTGCACTTTTGTTTTTGTGGTGGATTTTGTTGATTATATTTTGAGGAGACTTTTTCAATCTAAATAACAGAAAGATCAATTGTATTTTTATACTTTGAGAATGAATACTTTACAAAATGTAATTTCAGTAAAATTAACCTTTAATTTTTTAGTTTTTATATAATACGGCAAAGCAACATGTTGAGTTAATTCTGTCAAACGAATAACTATGATTTCTGGGGGTTTTCTGTGATATCACAAAATTGCTTGTTCAGAATGCTCTGAAATATCACAATATTATATTTGAGCCATATAGCCCACCCCTAACCTGAAGACCTGCGAAAAGTGAAAAAACACAAGTAGGAATACTAGTACAAGTAGTAAGTACCGGTAGTAGTTTATTTTATTATTTATATGGATATTTATTGAGGTGTTTTAAACCCTTCCCACACTCTTATAATATTCTAAACAATGTTTCTGTGCTTCTAAAAGAGCACAGAATGTCATGATTTCAGCTCCCTGCCTACACTGCTCTTTGCCACCTGCAAGCGCTCTTGGCCACGCCCACTTCCCCGCTCTGAACGCTGAACAGCTGATCAGTTGTTTAGCTGCAGCAGGAAGTTTATCCTGCAGCTGTAAGGTCAGCACAAAGCTGCAGGAGGAAGCTTCTTCTGCAGCTCTGGGCTGCACAAATGCTAAATAAGTTAAAACAATTTATTTTAAATAAAAATTCCATTCTGATCATGTGGCTCATCCATCAATCAGCCAATTGAGATTTTCATTAATGAAAAGTGCGTTATAAATTGAATTCATTATTATTATTATTATTATTGTAAATGATAAAATGATAAATGGACTGTACTTATATACGGTAGCACCTTTCTACAAACCGGATTCCAAAAAAGTTGGGACACTAAACAAATTGTGAATAAAAACTGAATGCAATGATGTGGAGATGGCAAATGTCAATATTTTATTTGTAATAGAACATAGATGACAGATCAAAAGTTTAATCTGAGTAAATGTAACATTTTAAAGGAAAAATATGTTGATTCAAAATTTCACAGTGTCAACAAATCCCAAAAAAGTTGGGACAAGTAGCAATAAGTGGCTGGAAAAAGGAAAACTGAGCATATAACAAACATCTGGAAGACCAATTAACACTAATTAGGTCAATTGACAACATGATTGGGTATAAAAAGAGCTTCTCAGAGTGTCAGTGTCTCTCAGAAGCCAAGATGGTAAGAGGATCACCAATTCCACCATTGTTGCACAGAAAGATAGTGCAACAATACCAGAATGGTGTTACCCAGCGTAAAATAGCAAAGACTTTTAAGTTATCATCATCAACCGTGCATAACATCATCAAAAGATTCAGAGAATCTGGAACAATCGCTGTGCGTAAGGGTCAAGGCCGTAAAACTCTACTGGATGCTCGTGATCTCCGGGCCCTTAAACGTCACTGCACCTCAAACAGGAATGCCACTGTCAAGGAAATAACAGAATGGGCTCAGGAATACTTCCAGAAAGCATTGTCAGTGAACACAATCCACCGTGCCATCCGCCGTTGCCAGCTGAAACTCTACAGTGCAAAGAGGAAGCCATTTCTAAGCAAGCTCAGACGTTTGCACTGGGCCAGGGGTCATTTAAAATGGAGTGTGGCAAAATGGAAGACTGTTCTGTGTCAGATGAGTCACGATTTGAAGTTCTTTATGGAACACTGGGACGCCATGTCATCCGGACCAGAGAGGACAAGGATAGCCCAAGTTGTTATCAACGCTCCGTTCAGAAGCCTGCATCACTGATGGTATGGGGTTGCATGAGCGCTTGTGGCATGGGCAGCTTGCATGTCTGGAAAGGCACCATTAATGCAGAGAACTATGTTCAGGTTCTAGAACAACATATGCTCCATCTAGACGTCATCTCTTTCAGGGAAGACCCTGCATTTTTCAACAAGATAATGCCAGACCACATTCTGCAGCAATCACAACATCATGGCTACGTAGGAGAAGGATCCGGTACTGAAATGTCCAGCCTGCAGTCCAGATCTTTCACCTATAGAGAACATTTGGTGCATCATAAAGAGGAAGGTGCGACAAAGAAGGCCCAAGACGATTGAACAGTTAGAGGCCTGTATTAGACATGAATGTAGAGCATTCCTATTTCTAAACTTGAGAAACTGGTCTCCTCTGTCCCCAGACGTCTGTTGAGTGTTGTAAGAAGAAGGGGGGATGCCACACAGTGGTAAAAATGGACTTGTCCCAACTTTTTTGGGATTTGTTGACGCCATGAAATTTTGAAACAACATATTTTTCTTAAAATGATACATTCTCTCAGTTTAAACTTTTGATCTGTGATTTGTGTTCTATTCTGAATAAAATATTGACATTTGCCAACTCCACATCATTGCATTCAGTTTTTATTCACAATTTGTTTAGTGTCCCAACTTTTTTGGAATCCGGTTTGTATATCATCATCAAGATATTCAAAGCACTACAATCTGTGCCTTGTTTACCCATTCATCCAGCACTCTACTAGATTGATACAAAGCTAATTGAACAAATCATTCTAAAGAGACTAATCAGTGATTTATCACATTCATACAGTGATGGGACACACATCAGAGGCAATGAGGGACTCGGTGTCTTGCCCAGGGACAATTTGACAAGTGACTGCTGGTGGATTCGAACCCCCAACTCTTGCATTGGAGGACGACTGCTCTAACCTCTCAGCCACAGCCGGCCCAATTGTGTGTCATGTCCAATCTTATTTTGAAAACCGTGATAGAGCGAATCTGCGATAAACGAACAGCGAAGTAGTGATGAACTACTGTACTTAAAATCATATTTAAAATAAATTTAAATTTCAGGATGTAAAGTAACAAAATAAAAAGATGCATCTGATTTGTGAGGATATGAACACAGATGTATATTACCGTATTTTCTGCACAATAAGTCGCATCAGTCCAATTATGTCTAATAAAGTGGAAAAATCCATAAATGCATCGCTTCGCCGTATACGTCGCATCTTTTATGCATCAACACTGATGTTGCTGCATGTTGATGATGTCATGTTTGTTACGAGTCACCGCTGACAACCAAGAAATGTTGGCCGGTGTTGTGCCAAAAATCGATTGGCTGCCAAATGGTGGCCACAGCAGCAGGCACGGGAGGACTTTAACAAGAATTTAACAAGATTAACACTTAAAACAATTATTAGTTTATTAGAAATTATAGTAAAGGTGTGTCTCAGATGAACCTTTGCTTAATAAATGCACTTGGACAGTCAGATCAGCTGCATTTCAAAACCCAATTTGTGGAAGAGGGCACGAGCAGAGGAACAAGAAATGATGTGCATTTCTTCGAAATTAAAAAAGATAAACACCTAAAAACAATTATTTGATTATTTATTATTCGACTTTATAGTAAAGGTGTGTCTCAGTCTAACTTTTTCTTAATAAAAGGACTGAAGGTCGAATCAGCTGTACTTCAAAAGTATTTGCTGCCTTGGTGCTCCCAGGAGAGTGCAGAAAGGGAGGAAATCAGGAAGGAGGAACGTTGTGCATTTCTTCACACTTTAATGAGATAAGCACCTAAAACAGTTACAGTATTTGTTTGCTTGACATTATAGTAAAGGTGTGCCTCAGTTGAACTTTTACTTAATAAATGCACTTCAATGGTCCAAACAGCTGCATTTCGCCGGGGCGGCGCAGTGAAATGAAGCTGATTTGACGGTTGCTCCAAGCAGACGACAGTGGCAGACTATGGCAAGCCAATTGTGTCATTAATAGCCAATTCTATTACATGATTCAAAAAACGTTCAATACAGAAAAAACTGGACTTTATTTGTAACAGAAGACGTTTCGCTCTTCATCCAAGGAGCTTTCTCAATTCAAAGAGCAGAGTTTGGGAGTGAGGTTTTAAAGGCTGAGAGAAGATGCACACACTATGTAGATTGACAAATCACACCTTAACAGTAGGGGTTTCTTAAGGTCTTTCTTAGTCTAATTCACAGATGAGGCTACTCTATTCCCATCAGGTGTGAAAACCGTCTGGGGAAAAGCTGCATTATATGTTTTTGAAAGTTGGAATCTGAGACCTCCTCCTCTGTTAAGACAGTTTTTCTCTCTTAACATAAACAGCTTCTTTCACCCCTCTCAATCCATCTGTGCTCTCGGTCCAAAATGTGCACATTCTGGTCCTCAAATGAAGTGTACTGGGATGTTGTGTTTGTTGAAAATCCTTCTGAAATTCTCTGAGACTCCAGCAACATAAGGGATGACAATGTTTTTTTGTCTGTTAGCTTTTTTCTGTTCATTATTGTGTTTAGCAGATTTCCTTGCTGACTTGACAAAAGCCCAGTTGGGATATCCACGTTTGGAGAGATTTTTCAATGTGTTTCTGTTCCTTTTTCTTCCCTTCTGTCTTCGTGGGGATGTGTTCGACTCGATACTGTAAAGTTCTGATGACAGAAAGTTCGTGCTCCAGTGGATGGTGAGAGTCAAACAGGAGATACTGGTCTGTGTGGGTTGGTTTTCTGTAAACTTCAATGTTAAGACTGTCCTCTCTTTCCATGTGAACCAAACAGCCCGAAAAAGGCAGCTTGTTGTCGTTTGCATCCTCTGTGAAGGAAGCTGTTTATATTAAGAGAGAAAAACCTTCTCTTAACAGAGGAGGAGGTCTCAGATTCCAACTTTCAAAATGCAGCTTTTTCCCAGACGGTTTTCACACCTGATGGGAACAGAGGAGCCTCGTCTGTGAATTAGACTAACAAAGACCCCAAGAAACCCCTACTGTTAAGGTGTGATTTGTCCATCTACATACCTGTAGGTATGTGTGTATCTTCTTTCAGCCTTTAAAACCTGAAGCCCACTCTCTGCTCTTTGAATTGAGAAAGCTCCTCGGATGAAGAGCGAAACATTTTCTGTTACAAATAAATTCCAGTTGTTTTTTATTGAACGTTTTTTTGAATTTATCATGTCCTGGATGACTGAGAATCTTCACCAGGTAAAATAAAGGCTTCCACATACTCATGCGGACCTCAGTCCACGTGGAAACTGCTCTCTGTTCGCAGATGGTTGAGACCTCAAGCGTACACCCTGATGGGCTGCAGCCCAGCTCTGCAGGCAAGTGGCGTTTACCTTCGGGACAAATTGAGTTTGCCTATTGGTCATTTGCTGACACGCCTACTGAATTGATTGACAGGTCGCAAAAACCCAGCACCCAAAAAGACGAGAGCTGGCAGCAAGCGGCAGTTGTGTTCTGTTTTTATATGTGGTTAATAAAAAGTTATTTAAAAAAACATCCAATTTTAATTAGTTTGTGACAAATTCCTTCATTTCTCACAATTTCAGTCATGGTGTCAACGGAGGAAGAGATCTCTTGCCATTTGAAGAAAAAAAAGGCCATTAAACCAGATCAGGGATGAAGAATGGGAATTTAATACATAGGTGTCGCATACAAAACAGTCCGTCGCCAGCCAGTGTATGCATACGTAAAAATTGATTTTTGAACGGACATGCCCTGCGGGCGTCCACTTCAAGTCTAATCCGGTATGCACGGACCTCCGTGGACTGAGGTTCACCCGAGTCTGTGGGAGTCTTAAGCAAAAGGTCCAGGCAAAAGTTTGAGGCTTAAATTTTAAAGGATTAACAAACAATCTAATGAATATAATTTAGTAAAATACAGGCGCTGGTCAAGAAATTAGAATATCATGAAAAAGTTGATTTATTTCAGTAATTCCATTCAAAAAGTGAAACTTGTATATTATATTCATTCATTACACACAGACCGATATATTTCAAATGTTTATTTCTTTTAATGTTGATGATTATAACTGACAGCAAATGAAAACCCCAAATTCAGTATCACAGAAAATTAGAATATTGTGAAAAGGTTCAATATTGAAGACACCTGGTGCCACAGTCTAATCAGCAAATTAACTCAAAACACCTGCAAAGGCCTTTAAATGGTCTCAGTCTAGTTCTGTAGGCTACACAATCATGGAGAAGACTGCTGACTTGACAGTTGTCCGAAAGACGATTATTGACACCTTGCACAAGGAGGGCAAGACACAAAAGGTCATTGCTAAAGAGGCTGGCTGTTCACAGAGCTCTGTGTCCAAGCACATTAATAGAGGAGAAGTGAAGGAAAAGATGTGGTAGAAAAAATTGTACAAGCAACAAGGATAACTGCACCATGGAGAGGATGGTGAAACGAAACCCATTCCAAAATGTGGGGAAGATTCACAAAGAGTGGACTGCAGCTGGAGTCGGTGCTTCAAGAACCACCACGCTCAGATGTATGCAAGACATGGGTTTTAGCTGTTGCATTCCTTGTGTCAAGCCACTCTTGAACAAGAGACAGCGTCAGAAGTGTCTCGCCTGGGTCTGCTGCTGAGTGGTCCAAAGTTATGTTCTCTGATGAAAGTAAATGTTGCATTTCCTTTAGAAATCAAGGTCCCAGAGTCTGGAGGAAGAGAGGAGAGGCACAGAATCCACGTTGCTTGAGTTCCAGTGTCAAGTTTCCACAGTCAGTGATGGTTTGGGGTGCCATGTCATCTGCTGGTGTTGGTCCACTGTGTTTTCTGAGGTCCAAGGTCAAAGCAGCCGTCTACCAGGAAGTTTTAGAGACTTCATGCTTCCTGCTGTTAACCAACTTTATTGAGATGCAGATTTAATTTTCCAACAGGACTTGGCACCTGCACACAGTGTCAAAACTACAAGTACCTGGTTTAAGGACCATGGTATCCCTGTTCTTAACTGGCCAGCAAACTCACCTGACCTTAACCCCTTAGAAAATCTATGGGTTATTGTAAAGAGGAAGATGTGATACACCAGACCCAACAATTCAGAAGAGCTGAAGGTCACTATCAGAGCAACATGGGCTCTCATAACAGCTGAGCAGTGACACAGACTGATCCACTCCATGTCACACTGCACTGCTGCAGTGATCCAGACAAAAGGAGCCACAACTAAGTACTGAATGCTGAACATGCTCATACTTTTCAGTTGGCCAATATTTCTAAAAAAAACTTAGAGATAGGGTGAGAAGCTCAGTCATCCGGGAGGGACTCGGAGTAGAGCCGCTGCTTCTCCACATCGAGAGGAGCCAGTTGAGGTGGCTCGGGCATCTGGTTAGGATGCCTCCTGGACGCCTCCCTGGTGAGGTGTTCCGGGCATGTCCCACCGGGAGGAGACCCAGAGGAAGACCCAGGACACGCTGGAGGGACTATGTTTCTCTGCTGGCCTGGGAACGCCTTGGGATTCCCCCGGAGGAGCTGCTCCAAGTGGCTGGGGAGAGGGAAGTCTGGGCCTCCCTACTTAGGCTGCTACCCCCGCGACCCGACCCCGGATAAGCGGACGAAGATGGATGGATGGACTTTAAAAAAAAAAATTATTGGTCTTAAGTAAAATTCTAATTTTCTGAGATGCTGAATTTGGGATTTTCATTAGTTGTCAGTTGTAATCATTAACATTAAAAAGAAATAAACATTTGAAATATATCAGTCTGTGTGTAATGAATGAATATAATGTACAAGTTTCACTTTTTGAATGGAATTACTGTAATAAATCAACTTTTTCAAGATATTCTAATTTTATGACCAGCACCTGTACACGATCACCCTACTACACTCAGTACTTTCTTCTAAGCTGATCTCATTGTTGGCGTTTTAACTGGAAGTTGCAGCCGATTGTAAAAACAGACACATTTTACATTTAATTACTCAGTTTTATCTTCACCTGCCTGAGGACTCACCTGTCTGTGAGCACTAAGGGGTGTCCCCACCGTGACCAGGTCATCATAGATGCTGCGAACAGGAGGAGCTCCACTTTTGTCTTTTGGAGTGGGAACAATGGGATGCAGGGCAGAACCCCCTCCACCTGTAATCGATCATTTTGATAAACAAAAGCAGCAGAATAAAAATATCACAACAAGAGCAGGAAGCATTTTCTTCTTGCTGACCTCGACTTGCACTTGTGTTCTCTGCGATGGGTGTGGTCAGGCTGAAGGGGCGGGGCTGCGGGCTGGCAGGAGCTGGCAGGTCACCCATAAGAAAACCAGGTAAAAACTGAGCTCCAGACGTTGGCTTAGGAGAGGTGGGAGAGCCTAAAGTCATCGGTTCAGTACCTCCTAAAACACAGGGAACATTAAATTTTAGACACATTATATAGACCACAAGTTCTCCATTTGTTTGATCTTAAAGCCAATTTAGCAAAGCATACTAAATGTTCATGACACTCATATACTGTATGTAATAGGCTAAAATACAAAAATACAAAAAAGTGACCGTACCATGTATTCTTTATTGTCTTCATTTATTTTAAGATGTCAAATGCTCATAATAGCAAGGTTCAAACAATTCCACACTTTTCCAGACATATCTAAGCACAAACCTTTTATGTAAAATTAGAAACTTCACTTAATATCTGCTGAAAAGTTTGCACATTAGTCAGGCTTTTATTTTTTAGCAAGAACCCTTCAAAAGATGGCAGAATAATCAGTTAAACAAAAAAAAAACAAAAAAACTAACAAACCCTGTGTATTAAGAAAAACAACAATTAAACATTTCTTGAACATTATTTCACAAATAATGTATTATCCTAACAGTGTTTGAGTTGTCATTAATAAAACACGATCAACAACAAACTTTCATATTGTACCATATCCAACTATCAACAAACAGCTGCCAAAACAGCTGTGGCTGTTCAAGAAATGCATTTCTAATCATGGTCAAGGGAAGCAGGCAAATAGCAAACATGAAGCCAGCAGCCAAGTTTAAACAGACAGTTATTATTTGATACAAGAATAACAACAAGTCCAACATTTTTTAAAGTTAATCTACCTTGTAACTCCATCTCTCTTCCTTTACTGTGGCCGCGATTTTCAAAAGTAGGAAGTGACGAAAGTAAAAAGGCCGACAGCCAACACGGCCTGAAAGCTGACTTTCTTCTGCTTTTAATGTCTGCTGTTGTTGTGAATAATTATATAAAGATGAATTTTATCGAGAAAAAGAGATTCAGTTTGGACAGCCAGTTGTGAGCGAGAGGACTCCTCCGGATGGTAGGTTGGTTGGGGAGCTCAGAAACGCTGATGAAACGAGATGAAACGAGCGCTGTGGTATTTTCGGCGCATTTACATGACGTCAGAGAAGATGATGTGTTTGCGGAACGCGGTGTTCTGATATGATCCTGCACGTTTTACTATTAATATACTGTAGTAACACAAATGAGAGTAATCAGGAATTTTATTCAGTTTGGGTCACACACACGCACACACACATAAATACAAAAGAAAAAAAAATATATATTTAGATATATAGATGAACTGTTTTATTAAACAAATAAGGCATAAAAACAGAAAAATAGATAGGACACGAACGCACCACACCTTACGTCATCAAGAATGGCTCGAAGCAGCACGTAAAATAAAAGTCCAATCTGGGCAAACACACACAAACACAAACGGTTACAACATTATTCTACGTCTTACTCCAGTAAATGTCACAGTTTAGGTTAACTCAGTTTCACATGTAGTTTTCTTGACTTAATGTATTTATTTACGAGTTAACTTTTTGCTTTTATTTTGAAACCAAGCGGAAATGACTCATGCTGTAACATATGTTCGACACCGGCACGAGCCGGATGCAGACACGGATCTTCTTCATCTTCAGCCTTGGAAAAGTTGAGGCTCCTAATAAAGGTAAAGAAACCGTGTTTTCTGTCTGCATGAAATATGTTAAACATCAGAAGAACATCAGGTGCAGCATCACTTAGCATGTTGCCACGCAGCTAGCATGATGCTAGTATGTAGTTTACAACGCTGCAACTGAAGTTATATGCACTACTGCTAGCTTAGTTTAGCCCTTTAAATACCCTATAAAACTTAAAGAGGAGAAAAAGAAAATATAATTTGGACTGCGTGACTGATTGTTCAAGGAAATTCTACTGTTGCTGTTGTCATCATTCTTTAGTTTGTAGACAGGTCTCTCTTGTAAAGGAGTCCTCGAGGCTCAATCAGATTAACCTGCCTAAATAAAGGTTGAATGAAAAAGTACCTAGGAGAGCATTTTGTAACTACAACTTAGCTTCATTAATATTTTTGATTCGATGACTATTAATCGCCTGATTGTCCTGTTGCATGCTCAATAGTCCAGGTAGATAAATGTAACAAGGTAGAGTCAGGTCCTCTGGACGGGTTCTTTGTTTTTATTCAAATGACTTCTTCAGTCTGAGGAGCTGCATCTGCAACAGCATCTTCTCACATTGTGGATCAACCAGTTTGCTGGGGACAAACTGAGTGATGCAATTATTCTTTTGTTTTGAGAACATTCATAACAAGATGAACGGACACATATGATCATGATAGATTCATTGTTATAACAACTAAATCAAATGATTTTGCTTAAACCTCTAAAATACATCTAAAAGATAGAGATCCACCACCCAAAGCAGTTTACTTGTAATATTAAACTGTTTTGCCTTGTGTTGACCTGAAATGAGCAGATAAAGAGGATTTAACCTGTAAAACTGCTCTGATAGCATCAGCTGTTCTCTCAACTGTGACCATAACATCAACTAGGTGAGTGTGTCACGAAGCTGCAGTCCAGTTCTGTGACTGACGGCACCGTGGGTCTGATCTGCCCTAAAACAATAAGAACAGACTGTAGACTAAAGAGAAACAAACCACACTGCATCCTGCAATCCACTCTGATCATTAAGATCTTGACAAAATTAACATTTTTACTGGGAAGGGTTCTGATAAAAATAAAAAAAATCCCCAAAACATAGTAAATTAAAAGAGACATGCATTAAAAAATTTCCAAATACAGTATGACTCATCATTATCTTTATTGATCTATCTACTTAAGTGGACATTTTCATTATTTATACATTTTCATCTGGAGACCTCTAGGTAACAGTCTAGCTGTTGTGTGGGGCCCTGTCTGAACTGTGGCTCAGAACAGATCCAGACCACCAGGTGTGCACGTTAAAGACATCCAAACTTCCTCTTGACGGTACTTTGACTCGAAACATTCTCACTTTTTATTTAGGGCTATTCAAGCGCAGTTTGACATTTTAGCTCCAAGTATGAATGAGATCAAAAGGTAGAAGACATTTTTTTAGTCATCCTGTAAAATTAGTTTTGATGATATGAACTGATTTTACATGATAAGACTTAACAGGAGAAACGGCACAGCTGTCATGTTTAAATAACAACCAAGTGTTTTAACCGTATTCTGCTTTCACCTAATGGAATCAGTACCGTACTTTTCGGGGTAAAAGACGCTTCTGTGTGTAAGCCGCTTTGTCCAATTATTGGGAATAATTTGAAAAAATCCATAAATACACCGCTTCGCCCTATAAGTCGCATCTATTATGCGTCACCGCTACGCGTCAGCGCCTCATTTGCCCTAATGAAAATGGCGGCCACAGAAGCGAGCCAGCATGGAAGGACTTTACAAGATTAACACGGTAAAAACAATTATTTCTTTGCTGAGAAAAAATATATTTCTTAGCTGACATTATGGCACAAGGGTTCCTGAGCTTAACCGTTCACTCTGTAAGCCTAAAAAATATCCGTCGAGTGGTTTATGGCTATTTATAACAATATAAACGGAAATAAAACCAAAGCTAACGAGACGATTTCGTCTCTAAAAACACAAATAAAAAATAAAATTTTATCTCAAATGTCTTATACAGGGCAACAGTTTGTACATTAAACCCCATATAATTACATTCTGTAAGCAGAAAAAATATCCGCGTCTCTGTCTCATATGAGCTATATATCTAAATAGTAGGTACAGTATCTGTTTACGGTAGCTAACCGCTAATAAAAGATCTTTTTTTTTTAATTTATCTCAAACATCTCATAAAGCTAGTCAGTTGTAAATGACAACCAAATAATTACACTCTGTAAGTTTCAATCTGCGGTGTGGTTTATGAGTTACCTTGCTAAAAAACACAGCTAACAACACAGCTAATAGTAGCTACCTCCAGAGCTGGAGGCCGGGCAGCGACAGAGTCAGTCCGAGCAGAGGAGGCTTTTTTCGGACACATGAGCTAGAAACGGTCGGTGGACTCTCTGGAAGTGTCCCCCTAGCGGACAAAAGTGGTACTGCACCATTTTTTTTTTTTGCCAAAATGAAAAACGGCGATATCAGAGCCAAAAATGGGTCTAAAAATATGGGAAAAAATCCATAAATATGACGCTTCGGCGTATAAGCCGCAGGACATGCAAATTAGTAAAAAAAAAAAACAGCGACTTATACGCGAAAAGTACGGTAAATCATTTTGCTGATAAATTAAAAAGTTTTTCTCTTTAATGTTAATTAAATGATTTTGGTTGCAAACAAACAATAACGCGGCCACACATTTAAATAATTTACAGCTAATGTCTGTGCACAGTTTCACTCTATGTTGCAAATAAAACAAGTTTTTGCTTTTCTTTGTAAGAATAATAACACTGGCCTTTGCATTAAACCTTTCTTATGTTTCTTTACAGCTAACCACATACTGAAAGACATGAGTGTTTGTTCTTTCTCTCCTGGTTGCAGGTTCTTTTGGTTGCAGTGGGAGAACTGGTGATGGGGTGTAGGGTGGTTGTCGGGGTCCTGCGGCCTGTCCAACTCATGCTGCTGCTCCTCGTCTTCGTCACGCTGGCTGTGGTTTGTGCAGCGGGCTCGGACTACTACAATCTGTTGGGAGTCAACAGGGAGGCAACGACCAGAGAGATACGACAGGCGTTTAAGAAGCTGGCGCTCACCATGCACCCTGACAAAAACCCTGTGAGTCTCTGAGAACAGAGAAAATCAGACACAATGTCGATAGTTTTTACCTTTTTAAAGGCTGTGATGAAGCCTTGCTGTTTATCAATGATGTTGTAGGGTGACCCCTCAGCCCATGAGAGGTTTCTGAAGGTGAACCGGGCTTACGAAGTTCTGAAAGATGAAGACCTGAGAAAGAAATACGATAAGTATGGAGAGAAGGGACTAGACGAGCAGCAGGGAGGACGTTACGAGAGCTGGAACTACTACAGATATGACTTTGGTAGGTTTACACATAGATTGTACAACAGCAACACCTTAAAATGTCAAAACACCAAATTATTCTCGTGTGAAGACAAAAACTTTCAGGTTGATTCTGTGTGTTACAGGAATCTATGATGACGATCTGGAGATCATCACTCTGGACAGTGGAGACTTTGGTAAGATTAATAAAAGAGTTTAAATAAATCACAAAATCATAAGAAGGCAAGTTTTAATAGATGACAGTATCCAACTTGTACATAACTTTTCTGGTTTCTTGTTGTACTTTTATTTTTCTCTGTAATATGTATTTTTATAGTCAAGCAGAACAGCTACAAAATATGTCTACGTTAGTAGTAGGGCTTTAACAGACTACTCGAGTAATCTACACATTGATTCCTATGACATCTATCAAGTTTTTTTATTTCACGTCGAGTATTCGTAGTGACATAATCACGTCGCAGTTACAGAACAGAAAATTCATTCATTCATTCAACCTTTATTTAAACAGATAAGTCACATTGAGCCTCGAAGACTCATTTACAAGTGAGATCTGTTGGACAGACAACAAAAGTGGTGAAAAATAACACATTGGGTTTGGAGACTAAAAAAATTCCTGACACATTTTTGACCTCTGTTTGAAGGTCAAAAATGTGGTAATGAAAAAAAGTCTTGCACACAAGCACATAATGACGCCGACATTACGCAGAGGGCAGGGGGGACTCAAAGGTGGTGAGCAGCCAGCCCTTAGAGGCACTGCAGAGTTCAGATAAAATCACTCAGTTCATATACAGTAGTTCCCTCTGGAGAGATCTGTGCACACACATGGGTGGTGGGGTGGTGGTGGGTGGAGCTTCCGAGGACGGCCAGAGGCGAATCCAGAGTCCTGAAATGATGACAGAATATTTATTCAGCTGTGCTCCTCTGAAAAATCTATGGAATTCCTCAGTAGAAGGTTTGGGAGGGGTGAGAGCATCAGGTTTACAAAACTTCTACAGACGTTTTGAGATAAGACGGCCTGTCAAGACGTCTTCCTTGTGTGTTGATAGACCAGGAACCAGCCAAATCCAAAAAGCAGGAACCAGTTATCATAAATCCAATTAAATTTGCGTCCTTAAGATACACAGATGACAGCAGAGATAGACATGTCATCATGTCTTCCAAGTCGATGAGATATCCAGCTGTGTGCATGCCA
This sequence comes from Garcialebias charrua, assembly GCA_038048925.1. Classification (NCBI taxonomy): domain Eukaryota; kingdom Metazoa; phylum Chordata; class Actinopteri; order Cyprinodontiformes; family Rivulidae; genus Garcialebias; species Garcialebias charrua. Next base: position 27,646 of record JBBPBX010027123.1, read on the forward strand.
ACAGGGACAATCGGCACGCCTACAGCCTGTCTTCTTGTTGAAGAAATGTTATCAGTTGTATTGAGGGACCAACTGATCAAAATTGAAGTCCATAGTTATGATTCGGAAGATTTTGTAGAAGAGAGGCTCTCAGACAGTTTCACAGACAAAGCAAAGCGGAGACCAAGAGGAGACGTCCGCCCTTGAGAAGAGCAAGTGTTGAATATGAAATGTATTGTACTGTATAAACTAAAGGACTTGTTAAATGATAGGGCTCTCTATTTGCTATATAACTCAATTTTTGTTCCACATTTAATTTATTGTGTGGAGGTTTGGGGTAAAGCCTGTACAACTATAACAAATTCTATTTTTATTTTGCAGAAAAGAGCGGTGAGAATTATTGCTAGAAAGCCTTATCGTCATCCATCAAATGTATTATTTAAACAACTCAAATTATTGAAATTTCATGAATTGGTAGATTATAATATTTTGTTAGTAATGCATAAGGCTCATAAGAATGTGCTACCTACAAATGTTCAAATGTTTTTCATAAAGAGAGAAAGCCGTTACAGTTTAAAAGGAACTGAAATGTTTGTTAAACCTAGATATAGGACTAGTTTGAAGGGACGTTTTATTTCGAATAAGGGAGTGGAATTGTGGAATGTTTTGGAAAAAGATGTTAAAGATGTAAACTCTGTGATGAAATTCAAAAAAATTGTCAAGTCTAAACTACTAGCAAAATACTAAAGCTTCAAGTAATGCATCCTAATCTATTTGTTGATTATTGAGTGTGAAATGTTACTAAATTGATCTGTTGTTTTTGGTAGTTAATTGTTTGAATGGATTGTTTGTAAATTGTTTGTTTTGTTTTTGTGGTAAAAAAAGGGGCAGACAAAATAAGAAAAATTTCTTCTTTCTGCCACCTTTCATTTTATGTATTTTGATTTTTTTTCTCATATTTATGAATTTTTTTTCCCATTATCTTTTATGTTGTTTTTCTTAAATATGTAAAATGAATAAAACTTTAATAAAAAAATGAAAAAATAAAATGAATCAACTTCCTGTTTGGAGCTCATTTCGAACCGGTGTTACACCATATTCTGTGACTACTGCTTATTGTGACCGTAGGGGGCTGTGTTGCATGAACTGTTACAGGTCACAGAATATGGTGTAACATTGGGTCCAATCGACCAAACCAGAACCAACTTCCACTGACCTTGTTTCATGAACAAAAAGCAAAAAATATTCATCTCTAAACCTATAAAAAAAACCTATAAACATATTACCGGTAATCTCTAAAAGTAAACCTAAAGCACCCTGATGCATGCTCAATAATCCAGGTAGAAAAATCTAAAAAAGCTAAGTCTGGTCCTCTGGACATTCAAAAAACAAAAAAAAAAAAAAAAAAAACAAAGCAAAAAATTGTAGAAACGTTTCGTCTTTCGTCCGAAAGACTTCCTCAGTCTGAGGTGCTGGGTTCAGCTCAGTCTTATAAATAGCACCCTCTCACAGTGTTACACAACCAGTTGGCTGATGACAGCCTGAAACCAGCTGCTCACATGATCAAGGAGGACCATCAGCCTAACAATGGATCGTTAGCACCCTGATGGTTGTTTGCTATTCACAGAGGGCTGAGTGATACCAGCAATCACAGCATTGTAGGAGGGGGACAGTTGAACCCGGAGGCCTCCACCCCTGTTTAATGATGGGCGGTTTCTTTTCACAAAGATGGCCTCCTTTACTCCTCTCTCAAACCATCGTTCCTCTCTATCAAGGATGTGAACATCTTCATCCCTGAAAGAGTGACCGCTGGCCTGGAGATGAGTGTAGACTGCAGAGTCCTGACCTGATGATGTTGATCTTCTGTGCTGGGCCATCCTTTTGGCCAGTGGCTGTTTAGTTTCCCCGATATAAGACTGATCACAGCCCTCCTGACACTGAACAGCATACACAATGTTACTCTGTTTTTGCCGGGGGACTGGATCTTTGGGATGAACCAGTTTTTGCCGTAATGTATTTTGAGGTTTAAAAGCCACTGGGACGTTGTGTTTAGAAAATAAACGTCTCAATGTCTCTGAAACCCCTGCAACATATGGAATGGCCACTGGTCTGGGTCTGGGTTCCTTCTTTTCACCTGATGGCTGGCTGGAGTCCTGTTTGGGTTTCTTCTCTGCTTTCAGGAAGGCCCAGTTAGGATATCCACATTTCTCTAGAGCCTAAAGCGTGCCACCGTGGGCGGTGGTGCAGGGTGGTCGACTGTCCCACTGTTTTCAGTTTCGTTTTTAACGTGCCGCACATTTCTTTCACTTTTGCAGCTTAATAATAATAACGAATAGTGTACTTTTGGTTTTCCTGTGACTTATTTGCTGTATGATAAATGGTAGAAGCATAATATATGCTCCCAATGTTTTGTTGGTCTTTTTTTGTAAAAACTTTGTAATAAATTATGTTTTTTGCGGTTTTATTTAGTTATTTATTTTTTTCATCTTGAGATCCTATGACATCATCAACTACTCG
>JBBPBX010027124.1:10711-20983 GCA_038048925.1 Garcialebias charrua
CAGTCACTCCCAACCCCTCACTCAGTTCAAACACTCTTGTCAACTGCTTAAATGACATTAAGCACTGGCTCTCTCAAAACTTCCTCCACCTAAACACAGATAAAACTGAATGCATTTTATTTGGTGCACCTGATGACACCAGCAACATCCTTCCCAGTCCCAGTGTTGGTTTTCCCCTCCCCCACTTCAACCCGGTGGTCAGAAATCTTGGAGTGCAGCTTGACTCCAACTTAAAGCTTGATAAACAGATCAGTTCTGTTGTCAAGACCAGCTTCTTTCAGCTCCGACTGCTCTCCAAAGTCAAGTCATTTCTCAGCCGTGGTGATCTGGAGAAGGCCATCCATGCCTTTGTGACCTCCAGACTTGACTATTGTAATGCTTTGTATGTTGGTATTAATCAATCCTCCATCTCCCGTTTACAGCTTGTACAGAACTCTGCCGCGCGCTTTTTGACCAACACACGAAAATATGAACACATCACTCCTGTCCTGTCCTCTCTACACTGGCTCCCGGTTCAGTTCAGGATACAGTTCAAGCTGCTCCTGTTTGTTTTCAAAGCTCTGAATGGACTTGCTCCTCTGTACATCTCAGAACTTTTGAAAGCCCATCAGCCCGGCAGAGATTTACGATCTGCCAGTCAACACCTGCTGGAGGTGCCTCGCTCAAGGTACAAACAATGGGGAGACCGGTCATTTTCTGTTGCCGGCCCAAAAGCCTGGAACAGCCTCCCCCTTGAGCTGCGTGCCACCTCTGATCTGACTCTGTTCAAAACCAGACTGAAGACCCACTTGTTCAAAAAAGCTTTCAGTGTGTAACTTTTATTACTTTTGGTATTTTAGTATGTAGCATTTTTTATTTCCATTGCCTTTTTATTTCCACTAGTTCAAATAAGCTTCCAGTGTGTAACTTTTATTACTTTTGGTATTTTAATATGTAACATTTTTTATTTACATTGCCTTTTTATTTCCTCTTGTTCAAAAAAAACTCTCAGTGTGTAACTTTTATTATTTGTGTTATTTTAGTGTTATTTTAGTATGTAGCATTTTTTATTTCCATTGCCTTCTTTTATTGCTGTTGTTTCTTATTCTATTTTCATTGATTTATTGTTCCAGTTTATTCATCTTTTTATCCTGTTAAGCACCTTGGTCAATGCAAGGCATTGTTGGAAGGTGCTATACAAATAAAGTTTATTATTATATTATTATTATCTCACTCTGTCCTCTACATCCTGTTGTGAATCCAGGATACCCAAACGAGACCCGGCGGAACGACACCTGGAACGACAAGCTTAAAAAAAAAGTGAATTGTGTTTATTATTTACAGTGATCAATATATACACATATACCGTAAACAGTTTGTCGTCTGGAGTCCCTGAGGAGGAAGGACAAGGTCAGATGGATTTGGCAGGTGGAGAGGGCGTTGGCAAAAATGTGTTTGTTTGCTCTTCTTAGAGTTTTGGACGAGGCAGAGAGGCACCGTTGTGAATCCAAATGGTTCCAGAGACAAGTTCACCAGGCAAGCTGGACAAGACAGGCAAGTGGCTGGATGGCAAGGCACCAAGGACGAGGCACAGGACCAAGAAGAACCAGGACAGGACCCAAGGCAACAGGATGACTGCAGATACAAAAACAAGGTTAGTCTTTCAGAAACTTTCAGTTATACTGGACAGAATTATAAATACCAAGAGAAGGATCAGTGCTCCAGCGAAGAGTAGAACTAGACTGCAGCCTTAAGGAGTGCTGGAGCTCATCAGACAGATGGCCGTCAGCTGGTGGTGATTAGCGGCCATCTTGGAGCTGCAGCAAGTGCTACTCTTACACATCCTCTGTCCTCACTCCATCTACCTTCATGTCCTCTCTAACGGCATCCATCTCCTTTTTGTCTTTTTCCTGGCAGCTGCATTTCTAACATCCTTCTACCAATATACCCACTGTCCATCTTCTGGACATGCACCACAGTTACGTAACTTTATATTATTATGCATAATTTTTTTTCTTCTTTCGTCTGCTCCTTCTTCAGGGGTCACTACAGTGAACTAAATGTGTACGAAGACTTGGCAGTTGTTGTGTACACTGGATGTTCTTCCTGGCACAACCACAGAGCACCGAGCTACCACAGCCCTCTGTGTGGAGCAGAGAGCTGATATCTAGGGTGACCGGGGGAGCAGATGGTGTGGGTTAAGGGCCTTGCTCAAGGGCCCAGAGTGGGGAAGATGAGGGTGGAGGCAGGTGTGGGTGCTACACCTACCCCACCCACATTTAGATGTTGTCGGTACCGGGAGTTGAATCGGCGATCTTCCGATCACAGGCCCACCTTCTCTAACCTCTGAGCCACTGTATTATTACACAGAATTTTCATTCATTCAACCTTTATTTAGGCAGGTTAATCCCATTGAGCCTCAAGGACTCATTTACAAGAGACACCTGTCTACAAACAAAGAATGATGACAACAGCAACAGTAGATTTTCCTTTGACAATCAACAATAGACAATCATAAGAGAGAAATACAGATTTTTTAACAAGTTAAAACAAAGATATCAAAGTAGCAAAACAGACAGATTATAAGGCAGATGTAGAAAATCAAAAACAGGAACATGTCTGCATTGGTTTTTGCCAGGATTCAAACAGATTCTTAAAACCATTTAGAGAGGTCAAGGCCAAGAGCTTCAGATCTTTTTGTAAGATATTCCAGGAAACAGGAGCGGAATAGGAGAAGGCCTTTTTTTGGCTAATTGGATAACTGCAGCAGCAGCCAGTTGTAGCATGTTCGGAGCAGCCTGGGAAAACTTACAGCAGCATTAAAATACATTTTCTGCCAGAATAACCAAACTCCTTCCAAACTGAAGTCCTTCAAAGAGTTATTTACAACAAGATATGGACTGTTCATAACCCCACACATAAACATATAAACTGTCACTTTAAAGTAAACATAGCTATACAAATTTAACCAGGGTGGCGCAACTGGTAGAGCTGCTGCCTCTCAGCAAGCAGGTCCCTGGTTCAAATCCCAGTCCAGGGGCCTTTCTGCATGGCTGGAGTTTGCATCAATCAATCAATCAATCAATCAATCAATCAATCAATCACCTTTATTTAACCAGGTAGAGCCGTTGAGATCGAGATCTCTTTTACAAGGGTGACCTGGTCAAGTGGTCAGCAACACACGTCACATGGTAATTGACAATAAGCCTTTGCATTTACCAAAAAAGAAAAGAAAGAAAACTACAATCACAGTAAATAGATGTCGACAGTTCAAAACCAACAGGATAAGACAGATTTCTATATACATTATATACATAACAAGCAGACAGACATCAGTTGAGTAGATAAAGTTAAAAATCAACAATGAGATGTATATTGAATATAAGTAGTGTTTAGAAACATCTGCAATGGTCAAGTTTCTTGATGACATTATCTAACACGGTTGACATGAAGGATCCAGGAGAGATGAATGTTGATAGTTTCAGATCTTTCTGTAAGTTGTTCCAGGCTGAGGGGACGGCGAAGCTGAATGCTCTTTTTCCTAGTTCAGTTCTGACAGGAGGAACTGACAGGAGGACTAAATCGTTAGAGCGCAGGGAGTAATGACTGTGTGATGTTTGTATTAAGGAGGTGAGGTATGACGGGACTAGGTTTAGGAGGGTCTTGTAGATGAAGGATATCCAGTGAGTGTATCTGCGAGTGCTGAGAGATGACCAGCCAGATTTGACGTAAAGCTCACAGTGATGAGTGCGATAACTGGAGTCAGTAATGAACCGAAGGGCACCGTGGTAAATGGAGTCTAAGGACTGTAGGTATTTTTGATGAAGTCTCCATGATCATGGGAAATTATTTTGCTGGAGGACGTGTGCTTGTTACTCCTGAGGTAACACCTGTCCCGGTGCTGTGTGCTCAATCAGATGAGATGGCTCACACATACCCTGACGTGTTCATATCGTGTGCTGTAACGCGGGCAGCTTACAAGCGTAAACAAGAAGAAGGGAAAGAGTATGGTATTTATTTAAGCAACCGCTTTATGATGAACACTGAAACAAAACAAGTTCCAGTAAAAACAGAAGCGGACGTGGAAAAATTTGAGGATGGGAAACTTTCGCTGTCCAGACAACAGCTAATTGATCTTCAAAAGAAGGATGAAATGTTAAAAACCTTCTTTGATGATGACTTACCTGACGATCCTAAACTACTAATTATGGGATACTTTTTAAAACAGGGCATGTTAATGTGTAAATGGACACCTTTAACTGTCCTTCCTGGTAAGGAATGGCATCATGTCGTACAGATCATACTTCCCACACCATATCATGCTGAGGTTTTGCGCTTAGCGCATGACAACCTGTTAGCTAGCCATTTGGGTGTCAGAAAAACTTATGACCGCATATTGCGTAATTTCTTTTGGCTTGGATTAAAAAAAGACGTACATCATTGTGGTTCTTTTCATGTTTGCCAAATAGCCCGTAAACCGAACCAAACAATTCCTCCTGCACCCTTGTACCAAATTCCAGCTCTTTCAGACCCCTTTGAACATGTTATTGTAGACTGTGTTGGACCTTTGGCAAGGACTAAAGCTTGGAACAAGTTTTTAGTAATTGTGATGTGTACCTCCACTAGATTTCCAGAAGTATTCCCGGTGCGTAAAATAACTACACCAGTGGTGGTTAAAGTGCTCACTAAATTCTTTTCACTATTTGGACTACCACGTGTAGTGCAGACTGATCAGGGAAGTAACTTCATGTCTAAAGTGTTTGAGCAGGTTTTAGAACAACTGAATATTAAACATTCCTGTTCTATTGCTTATCACCCTGAGAGTCAAGGTGCCCTTGAGCGCTTCCATCAGACCATGAGAACGATGTTACACACCTACTGTCTGGAGTTTGAGAAGGACTAGGATGAGGGGGCACATTTGCAAATGTTTGCTATACGTGAAGTTGTTCAAGAGTCTTTGGGTTTTAGTCCAGCTGAGTTAGTATTCGCTCACAACGTTCGTGGTCCTTTGAAACTGCTAAAAGAAAAATTGTTGGGTGAAAACACTGCAAAAAACCTGTTAGATTATGACAGTGACTTTCGTTTGAAACTAAAACGTGCTTGTGAAATAGCCCAGAAAAATATGCAAACTGCACAAGCAAAAATGAAGTCTCTCTTTAACAAGAAAGCTGTGGAGAGAACGTTTCAACCTGGAGACAAGGTATTAACATTACTTCCTGTCCCAGGCACTAGCCTACAAGCTTGCTACAGTGGACCATATGTTGTCAAAGAAAAATGATCTGATCGTGATTACATAATCTCTACCCCTGATAGAAGACGTGGGTCCTGATTATGTCATGTTAACATGATAAAGCCTTATATTGAACCAGTTGACCTAAAACTTGAAACGGTGTGTGCTTTCAGAGTAGCTGAGTCTGCAGAAGACAAGCAGGAGCTCTCCGGTGCTGAAAGCGAGGTGGACAGTTCCCCTCCTGCAGACATGGAAGGAAAGCTCTCTAACTCACACTATTTAAATTTTTTAGATTGGTTGTTTACTCATCTTGACGATCCTAAGAGGGAGGATTTGAAACAGTTGATTGCCTCGAATTACTGTTTGTTTACTGATATTCCCTCTCAAACAGGAGTAATAAGACATGACATTGACGTGGATGAAACTCAGCCGATTAAACAACACCCATACAGAGTAAACCCAAACAAACGGCAACGTTTAAAAGAACAAGTACAGTATATGCTAGACAACAGATTGGCTGTACCGAGTCATAGTGCATGGAGCTCGCCGTGTCTGTTAGATATTAAACACGGTGGAAGCGACAGGTTCTTTACTGATTTTAGAAAGGTCAACGTAGTAACAAAACCTGATTGTTACCCGTTACCCAGAATGAAGGACTGTGTAGACCATGTAGGAGCTGCACGGTTCGTGACTAAACTTGACTTATTAAAAGGTTATTGGCAAGTGCCTTTAACAGAGCATGGTCAGGAGATTTCTGCATTTGTCACACCTGATACCTTTTTACAGTACACTGTGATGGCATTTGGTATAGGCAACGCTGCCTTTATGGTCAGGAGATTTCTGCATTTGTCACACCTGATACCTTTTTACAGTACACTGTGATGGCATTTGGTATAGGCAACGCTCCTGCCACTTTTCAGAGGATAATGAATATTGGTTTATCAGAGCTAGATTTTTGTGAAGCCTACATAGATGACATAGTGGTCTTCTCTGATACGTGAGATGACCGCTTAAAACACATACAGGTTGTTTTTGCTCACCTGAAAGAAGCAAACCTAACCATTAACCTGTCTAAATGTCAATTTGGTCACGTAACAGTGACGTATCTAGGCAAAATAGTTGGAGGAGGTCAAGTACGCCCGGTAGAGGCGAAGATAGAAGCTATTCTATCCGTTCCGGTCCCCTCCACTCGTACTGAACTACGATGGTATTTAGCTATGGTCGGATATTACAGAGGGTTTTGTAAAAACTCCTCTGTAGCATCTCCCATAACAGATCTTCTTAGTCCCAGATTGGCTTTTAACTGGACTGAGCGATGTCAAACAGCATTTGAACAAACAAAGTTACTGTTAACCTTTGCTCAGTGTTAACTCCCATGACAGATCTTCTTAGCCCCAGATTGGCTTTTAACTGGACTGAGCGATGTCAAACAGCATTTGAACAAACAAAGTTACTGTTAACCTTTGCTCAGTGTTATCCGCGCCATGTTTTGATGTCCCATTTAAAATAGCTGTGGATGCTTGTGACACTGGAGTGGGAGCTGTCCTCCTTCAAGAGAGTGCTGATGGGATGGAACACCCAGTCTCCTACTTCTCCAAAAAAACTGAATAAATACCAGAAACAGTACAGTATTCCACTATTGAAAAGGAGGCCTTAGCTCTGATTTTAGCGTTAGAATACTTTGAAGTGTATATTGGAGGTTCCTGTGACCCAGTTGTGTAAGAGTGTGGCTCCCTCTGGTGGTCGTCTCCTTCCGCCCATCACCTTCATTAAATGTATTCTTGTCTCTCTGGTTTGTGTCGTCTCGTTCTCAGGTGTGTATGATTTAGGTAATTAGGCTGTGTATATTAGTTTGCATTTGTGTGCATGTCTTTGTCGGGTCATCCATCTTCCTCCCTGGTGTGTCGTGTCTTTGCAGCTCCTTAGTTTTTGTGAGTACAACTCGTCATGTTGAGTTTTTGTATTTCAGCCACAGTTGAGCTTTTGAGTTTTTGTTATTAAAGCATTTTTTACTTTTTACTACTCGTGTCTCTGAGTGTCCGTCTGCACCACTGGACTCACCCCTCCCACACCACACTGGATCGTAACATGATGACCCGACCTAAACAGTGAGTCCAGCGGGCGGAACTTTCCAGAGGCAGAAGATGACGGTTTCCGCTCAAAGGGAGCAGCCGTCATAGATGTGGTCCTTGCAGCTGCAGTTCCTACGGCCGCTCTCATGCCTGCTGCAGTCTCCGTAGTTTTTCAACCTCCTGCAGTCTCTGTTTTCATTCAGTACAAGGATCACACCCAGTTCAGACTTTATTTTTCTCACCTGCCCGTTCTGTTTTTTCCTCGCCGTCTGGTCCCGGAGCGTGCCGCTGAGGTTTCGCCGTCTGCAGAGGTCCTGCGCCACTGTCGCCTCTACGCCTTCAGGGGGTCCCTGCGCCAATGATGACGCCTCTACTATCTTCGGAGGGTCACCGCGCTGGTGACGCCTCTACTTCGTGGGTGCTCGCGCCACTGATGCCTCGGCGTCTACAGGGGGTTCACACGCTGATGACGCCTCTACTCGCTTCGGAGGGTCCTCTCGCCGCTGGAGCCTCAAGGTCTGCAGGGGTTTCCAGCACCAGGTGACGCCTCTACTGTCTTCGGAGGGTCCTCGCGCCGGTGACGTCTCTGTTGCAGAGGGTCCTCGCTCTTCCGACGCCTCCGCATCGATGGAGGGTCTCCACGTCGATGACGTCACTACGTCCGATGACGTCACTATGTCCGTTGAGGTTTCTTCGTTTTGACGCTTGTTAGTTTTCTGGGTTTAGTCTGTGTTTAGGTCTGGTTTAGGTTTTTGCAAGTTTGGCTTTGTGTTTAGCTTTTTGTCCCTTGTCCTGTTCCCCTGTCCCTGTGTTTTTTCCTTCGTGCCCGCCCTGGTTATTGGGGGTGTTCCTTGGGGACGCCTGGGGGCGTCTTTGAGGGGGAGGTACTGTAAGAGTGTGGCTCCCTCTGGTGGTCGTCTCCTTCCGCCATCACCTTCCTTGCATGTATTCTTGTCTCTCTGGTTTGTGTCGTCTCGTTCTCAGGTGTGTATGATTTAGGTAATTAGGCTGTGTATATTAGTTTGCATTTGTGTACATGTCTTTGTCGGGTCATCCATCTTCCTCCCTGGTGTGTAGTGTCTTTGCAGCTCCTTGGTTTTTGTGAGTACAACTCGTCATGTTGAGTTTTTGTATTTCAGCCACAGTTGAGCTTTTGAGTTTTTGTTATTAAAGCATTTTTTACTTTTTACTACTCGTGTCTCTGAGTGTCCATCTGCACCACTGGACTCACCCCTCCCACACCATGCTGGATCGTAACAAGTTGTTGTTTACACGGATCACAACCCTCTGGTGTTTTTAAACCGAATGCGCAATAAGAACCGCCATCTAATGAGTTGGTCCTTACGGCTACAACCTTTTAACATCTCTATCCAACATATTAAGGGTAAAGATAATGTTGTGGCCGATGCGCTCTCGCGCCTCTAAGTTCCTGTTTTTTGTGTGGGAGGTGTGCTATGTCTTTATGTGACATCTACACATCTCCTCATCCAAAAAAAACTGGCCATGGGGGTGTTATGCACCCTGGGGGTTGAACATATTTAAACCCCATTGATGTATTGTTTATGTTGGCTGCAGTCTGCTGAACGCACCTTTTATTTTACCCGGCCTGTTTTAATCAGGCTTAATTAGCCAGCGCTGATGCTCACCTGTGGGTCCTGCCTATAAAACCTTTAGGCTGAGATCTACAGAGGGCAGAGATTTGTTGAAAGCCAGCAAAGGTTGGTAGAAGCAAGCAGAGGTTTTGTTGGAACAACCTGAGGTCTACTGAAGGTAACCCAGTTTGATGAAGACAGCTGCAATGCTGTGTGTATGTGTGTTCAGGAGTGTCCTCTGCCTACCCTAGCCATTTTGTGTTGAGCTCCCTTGTGGAGTTGTGACTAAGCAGGTGCGCGCTCGTAAAGACTCTAGTTTAATTAGAGTGGTGTATGTGTAGGAGCACTGGTAGTGCTGATTGAACTCTAGTCCAACCGCCGTGGCTCATGTGAGTGTTTTCTATTGGGACGCTAAGAGCAACGTTTATGTGTCTGTCCACTGAGGGACGGCTGTTGTGAGCTGGGATATTTTTTCTTCATTATTTTTGAGCTTTTGACAACCAGGTGAGTTTTGGTAGTCCTATTATCACCTTTTGTTTGTTTAGAGGGACTTTTGGTCAGGTAGATCATCGTTTAGGAGGTTTCGACGGCCCTGTATAGGGTTGGATCTACCTGAACGCCGTTATTTTCATTTTAGCCAGACTGATCTGGTCCACCATTCTGTTGCTACTTTTTCTGGGGGATGTGGGGCGCCTGAAGAAGGTGAAGGTGAGCTCCAGACCAGAGGGAGTTGCTGAAGAAGACCCCACCTGTTGCCTGAAGATCCTTTTATTTGGTTAAATAAAGTTTTGTTTTAAACCTTTTTCTGTGTACCGTGTCTCCTAAATATTTTTTGTCTCTGCGGAGCGTAACAGATACACTAACATGTTCCATCAAAAAAGGCGTTCAATACAGAACGTTCAATACATGGTGCTTGGTGGTCAGTGTTGCAGTCTCATAATTCTGAGGCTGCAGCCATTCTTTTTTTTTTTTTGGCTTTGTTTTGTTTTTTGAATGTCCAGAGGACCAGACTTGGCTTTTTTAGATCTGAGGCTGCAGGTTCAATCCCAGGTTTCACCAGGAAGGGCATCTGGTGCAAAATGGGTGGCTGTGGCACAGTGGTAATGGCAGTCGACCCCGATCGGAAGGTTGGTGGTTCGAATCCCGCATCCGCTCACCATGTGTCGTTGTGTCCCTGGGCAAGACACTTAACCCTGGGCTGCTCCCGGTAGGTCTGGATGGCACCTTGCAAGGCACGCTACCACTACCGGTGTATGAATGTGTATATGAATGGGTGGATGGTTGGTATTGTAAAGCGCTTTGGGGCTCCTCACAGGGGGCTGGAAAGCGCTATATAAATAAGCTCCATTTACCATTTTACCATTTACCAAAACATCAAATCTGAGAATTTCCACAGAAA
>JBBPBX010027124.1:23822-37534 GCA_038048925.1 Garcialebias charrua
ATGTTAGCTAAAAGCAACAGATAGCTTAGTAATAAACATAAAATTAATAGGTGTCTAACTAAAAGCTGAACTATGTTAGCTAAAAGCAACAGATAGCTTAGTAAGAATTCACACAACTATGCATGACTAAATCAAACCTCAGCCTTAATTTACAAATTATTTGATTTGATCTTATTTTCATTACATTTTTAGGACATGTGGAGGCACCGTTTTTTTAGACAACAATGTCCATGATGTGGTTCAAACTGGGCCACAGTGTGTCTCTGCCTTTACTCACTGATGCTCAAAAGAAACAAAAAAAATTGTTTTTGTAAAGATTTGATTTGTCACAACACTGTGCAAAGTTGTGTTCTAAATAGGAGACACTTATTGCATTTTCAGTGTTGCTTCTGGCTTCTGTTCCTCTAAGAAGGATGACGAATTGTTATTCACACTTGGTGTATATTATTTTTTCAAAACGCTGCAGCTTTCATACCAATACTCTCTGTTATAATCTGATTACAAATCACTGAGCCAAAAATGTACTTTGCAACATCTGAAGTAGGTCATGGTTTTATAAAATGCTAAAAGCAGCATTAGCGTCACATGCAGACAGTTGGCTTGAACTCTTTTTGTGTTGATATTTAAAAAGAACACCAATGAACTTTTCAGAATTGAAATAAATAATGAGAACTATCTGAATTGTCTCTTTAAAGTTGTGCAGAAGATGCTTGATGCTGCACTGCACAGCTTCAGAAGGAGTTGACTCTCCACATATGATCTGAACCTACCTCTGCCTGGACATGAATACACAAGCTGTCCAGTTGTTTTCAGTAAAATGAGTATTCAACAGAAGCAACACTACTGGATGTTTGGCATTAGGCCTTAATGGGTAGATATTATTGTAACACAGGCCACAGCACTACTTACTTATCAAGGCTTGTCAAACAGCTTCAATAACTTCAAACTGGAACTGAGTCACGGTGATACCCAGTTATCGCAGGACAAAAACTGTGAGAAGGTAACATGTTCTCCAAGAGAAATTGTTTTTTTTTGTTTATTTATTCATTTTATAAAAAATACACAACAATAATACATACAATAGTAGAAAATAAAAGACAAGACATATATAAAACGAAAGGCGGCAGAAGAAGAAAAAAATCTTATTTTATCTGCCCCTTACATTCCAATAAACAATTCATACAGACAACTCATTTGATTTCCAAAATAACTTAATTTTAACCTCCAATAAACAATTCATACAGACAAATCATTTGATTTCCAAGATAATTAACCTAATTTTTTATTTTTTATCTTCTGTATCTCATACAATTTCTAAATTCCAACACATTTAAATATATGTTTTTACCCATTTAAACTTAATCATTCTTTTGAAAACAACCATTGATTGAACCACTTTAATATCTGATTCCAATTCATTCCATAACCCTATTCCTTGAACTATGGGAGATCTTCCCCTCGAACTAGTCCTAAAATGTAGCTTCACAAATACATTTGTCCCCTTAAGATTGTAACTACTCGTTCTTTTAACAAAATACTTCTGAATGTTTGAAGGAAGTGCATTACTGTATTCTGTGCTTTATACAAAACTAAAAAAATATTATAATCAACTAAATCATAAAACTTCAACAGTTTCATTTGATAAAACAAAATGCTTGACGGATGATGGAAATTCTTTCTGGTGATAATTCTAACAACTCTCTTCTGCAATATAAAAATTGGCATTGTAATTGATTTACACGCCGTACCCCAAACGCTAACACCATAAATTAAGTGTGGCAGAAATAATGTATTATACAACAAATAAAGTGCCTTATCATTTAATAAATCTCTAACTCTGTAAAATATAGAAATAAAATAAGAAAAGTGCAACAAGCTTTGTGGGAAATACAAGCCAGAATAAATTCTGGATCCTTTATTTGCTGTTCAGCCTTTCAGATGGGATCCCCATTGTTGGCCTTGTTCTTGTTTGCACTTTTGAAGAGAGGAAAATACGAGTCCTATTTGGGACATTTAATGGGAAGCTGTCAGGCTGGTGGCGACTGCAAATAATTCACTGGTTGTCACATTGCTTGTTCTAGCTTGCTGTGATAAGACTTAAAGTGCAAAAGCAGAACAAAGTTAGAATGAGCCTGTTCTTAAATGCTCTTGTCTAAATGAGAATGTATGAAAGGATCCAACTTGGCTGCAGGTATTGAAAGACATGATCAAAGGCAACATGTTCAGTCTGCTCCCAGCTGGTTCATGACTTACTTGGCTGAATTATGCCTGCTTGGTTTGCAAACTTTTCTCCTTAAAGTGGTTACACAAGTAAAGCTAATTAGTGCTGCTAATGCGAGAGACTGTTCTTCATTGTCAGTGCCACCTGCTGCTGCATTATGGAGGACTTTCTTTTTCTGCAAACAACAAATTGAATTCCTTTATTCAATTCACTAAAGTGAATTAGTCTGTATCACACGCAATTGCTTTCTTAGCAAATCAGTCAAGTTGAGGTATGACGCTCACAGAAACGCAGACAGGCGATTGCACGAAGCTGTGCAAACAAAGTTTGCAATCCTGGAGCCACAGAATACCTAGAGACATTATTGATGCCACGCTGCAGTTGAGAGCTGCACACACTGCTTTGTGCTGCAGCTGAAAGATGAGGGCACAGACTATGCATTGCTCACACCCACACACAGGCAGAGCATAAATTACAGCACGGTGAAAGCATTGTGTTGAATTGAAACGTACTTTACGAGCTTGTTTCTTCTGAATGATCAATAAAATGTGTCTGCACAGAGGGCTGCACACACTTGGCAATGTGAGTGAGAAATAAGCAAACAGAATGGGGCAGACAGATTTAGTTCCATTAAACAGCAGTAAATATTTGGAGCCCTGAGCAACAGAAATTTCTCAGCAGTACAGACTAATGTAGGCACCAAAGCATGCACCTGTCACTCACAGGTTACAATTTATGGCTTCATGTGTTTCTTTTCATATTCTTACCAAGCTCTGCTGTCGTGACTCAACACTCCAGTCTGCCTAATAACTGTATCGAGTACGTGAGTTCCCTTTCAGTCTGGTCTCTCCGTGCAACATACTTGCTATGGGAATTGCGCCCCCGCGCGCTTACCTGAAGGAATATACTCACGCCTTTACGGCTAGGACGTCACCACCGCGCCAGAGGCCCCGCCCTCTGGGTACTTAAGCGGCTGACGCCCATACATCTTCCTCTTTTTTGCCCTTCACCTCGCTAAACCTGAACTACCTCTTCGCGGGACTTCTCTCTAGCTTCATCGCTCAACTTGAGGTGAGCTTGCTCCCTGCACAGAGCGCACAGAGAATTATTCCTGCGTATTGCTGGACTAGCGAAAGCAAGTCAGGCACATTTTCTCTAAATCCCAAAGTATTTTCTTCTCCTCTCTCTACAGATTGCTTCGCTCTACAGCACTAACTACGCCACAAGAAAAAAGCTACTTCGCTAACTCCTAGCGAGCTAGCCAGCGAAAGCGACGCGACGGAGAAGACATTTCAAGGAAAAGGAAAAAATATTCTGGAAGGACTCGCTCGCCTTATCTCGGACATGCCTCCGGAGAAAGGAAAGCGAAAGGCAAGACTTCCAAGGAAAACCAGCGGGACGACGAGCCCAACTTCGCACGCTTGTCCCAGCGGATGCGGTTTCTCCCTCGCGGCGACGGACACCCATGAGGCCTGTCCAGTCTGCCTGGGAATGCTTCAAGCAAAAACAGCGTTGGATGCGCCTGACTTTTGCCCACACTGCAGCCTGATGCTGGATGCGGTGCTGCGGCAGCGGGTTGACCTCGTTGCCATGGGCACTTCAGCTATACCAGCGGATGCGGACACTACGGAGCCTCTCACTCCCACGCCGGAGCTCGAAAACATGGCTCTACATGACAGCACACGAGTCGAATGGGGTGACAGCTCTGACGTGCTGGCTCCTATGGTGGACCTAACAGTCGAGTTCGACACCCGAGGCATGATGAACGAGGACGAGATCTCGATTTCAGCCTCGGGCGAATTCTCAGCGGAGGACGCAGACGTGGAACTAGAGGATCAGGGAGAAGATCACTCCCAGACCCCGGTACCTGTGCTCCCAGAAACTGACTTTTCCACCCCTGCTCTGTTCGACCTGTGCCACAGAGCAACGTACCCGCTGCACATCCCATGGCCCGAGCCTCCACCTTGCCAACAGGTCACGAGGCTGGCAGGAAACTATTTTTACTCGAAGCAGCAGGCCGCCACAAGGCAAAGGATGCCCGTGTTCACGGACTTCCTCACAGAACTAACTCACACCTGGGCTCAACCAAGAGCCCCCATGCTCCTTCCCCTCTCACAGTTCATCGACATCGACGGGATGGATGAGGTGGGAATTGCTAACGTGCCTCAGATTGAGGACACACTAGCGTCTCACCTGGCTCCTAAGTCATCCGGGACAAAACCAACTCTCCCTAGCAAGGCTTGTCGAGCTTCAGTGTCTCTACTCGAGAAGTGCTACAGAGCTCATCGCGGCGCGCACCATGAACGCGTCCGCGTTGATGCAGGCTTACCTAATGGAAAAGCTGCAGCAGCTGCAGGTAACAACGGACAAGCAGGCGGCCGCCGACTTGCTGGACGAAGCCCGCAGGGCAACAGACTTTGTGCTCCGTATGATGGGGACAGCGGCTGTTGCTCAAGGCAGGGGCATGGTGGAAGTGGTCATCGCGATTTGCCACCTGTGGATGACTTTAACACTAGAATGACTGAATTTTCAAGATCCTGAGGACAAACCCGCTCCTTCTCCTCAACCATTAGTGGGCCATTAACTGCCTTTTGTTATAAATATGCATGCACACAACTCAGACACCCCCATCACACCAGACTGCATTCCAATGTTTCATGTGATGGACCGACACAGGTCACATGACCTGAGGTCAACAGACGGACCGACACAGGTCACATGACCTGAGGTCAACTGACGCAACGACACAGGTCACATGACATGAAGTCAACTGACGGACCAACACAAGTCACATGACCTGAGGTCAACTGACAAAACAAAGCATCTGTTTAAAACCTGCTTCTTCCATCTTCAAAACATCTCCAGACTTCGCCCATCTCTGACTTTTCCTGATGCTGAGAAACTCGTCCATGCCTTTGTATCCTCCAGGCTCGACTACTGCAACTCCCTGTTTATTGGTATCCCTGGCAAAAACCTTCAGAAACTTCAATACATTCAAAACAGTGCAGCAAGGATTCTGTTGAGAGTTCGTAAATTTGAACATATTACACCCATTCTCCATAACCTCCATTGGCTTCCTGTCACCTACAGAATTCAGTACAAAACTGCTCTCATTACCCATCAATGCTTGCACGGCACTTCACCTGACTATCTAAAGGACATTCTTGCACCATATTCATCCACCCGGTCTCTACGATCACAGAACAGTAATTTACTTCATATTCCTCGGACCAAATTGAGGACCATGGGAGACCGAGCATTCTGTGTGGCTGCCCCCCGCCTGTGGAACTCCCTCCCTGATGACCTGAGAGCTCCACAGTCACTGGTTGACTTTAAAAGCAGCATAAAGACCTTTCTTTTTAAGCAAGCCTATTCTGCCTCCACATGATTTTATCTTTGATCTTAGCTGATATCATTATTGATTTTACTTGATTTTATCACTTGTTTTATTTTATTTATTTTTTAAGCAAGCCTAATCTGCATCCACATGATTTTATCTTTGATCTTAGTCGATATTATTATTGATTTTATTTGATTTTATCACTTGTTTTATTTTGATCTTTGCTTTGTTACACTTTGTAGCACTTTGAGATTTTTATTAATGAAAAGTGCATTATAAATGGAAATCATTATTATTATTATTATTATTAAAACAACACAGGTCACACAACATGAGGTCAATTGACGTACCAACATAGATCACATGACCTAAGGTCAACTGACGGACCGACACAGGTCACATGACCTGAGGTCAAGTGACGGACCAACATAGGTCACATGACCTGAGGTCAACTGACAAAATGACACAGGTCACACGACATGAAGTCAACTGACGGACCGACACAGGTCACATGACCTGAGGTCAACTGATGGACTCGACATAGGTCACATGACCTGAGGTCAACTGACTGGACCGACACAGGTCACATGGACGGCATGAGGTCAACTGACGTACCAACACAGGTCACATGACCTGAGGTCAACTGACACAACGACATAGGTCACATGACATGAAGTCAACTGACGGACCGACACAGGTCACATGACCTGAGGTCAACTGACGGACCGACACAGGTCACACGACATGAGGTCAACTGACGGACCAACACAGGTCACATGACCTGAGGTCAACTGACGGACCGACACAGGTCACATGACCTGAGGTCAAGTGACGGACCAACACAGGTCACATGACCTGAGGTCAACTGACAAAATGACACAGGTCACACGACATGAAGTCAACTGACGGACCGACACAGGTCACATGACCTGAGGTCAACTGATGGACCGACATAGGTCACATGACCTGAGGTCAACTGACGGACCGACACAGGTCACATGACCTGAGGTCAAGTGACAGACCAACACAGGTCACATGACCTGAGGTCAACTGACAAAACGACACAGGTCACACGACATGAAGTCAACTGACAGACCGACACAGATCAAATGACCTGAGGTAAACTGACGGACCGACACAGGTCACATGACCTGAGGTAAACTGACATACCGGTATAATAAACCAGATTGCACATTTATATACAGTTCAGCCCATTGCCGTGTTCTACAACATGCTTGACCTGGCAGCGATAAATGCTTGTGTTATACAAGGCCTGCACTGGGTCCAAGGATTTTGGACTGAGGGGTAAGGGGTAGGGGTTGTTGGTGTAGAATTAATGGGCCATTAGCAAGGTCATTAGCATGTGAATCGACATTATATAGCCTACTGAAAGGGACCGGGGGATTTAGAAGCCAAGTTCACTTGCGCAAAAAAGTGCAGCCTTAGTCAAATTAGTGTTAACGGATCTCCCTGAGGGACAAAAGGTGCCTTTTCTCCACCACTCGATAGAGCCGACGGGATTATTTGGTAAAGCTTTGGAACGAATTCAGACCAAGCTGGACCATAGGCGCAAACAGGCCGAAGCTCTCCGGGTGGGCATTCCCCGGAGAAGCTTCGCCCCTCCAAGGGAGTCTGCTGGAGGCAGACCTACGCAGCCTCGACACCGCTTGGCAACGCGTGCCCCAACGCAGATGCGGCCAGCATACGAGGAGGAGCCCTGGCAGAGACCCCTGCCGGGCCAACTTCGCACCAAGCACGCATGGAGCAAAAACAGGTTTGTTCCCCACCAGGCGGTCAGACACAGGGCCTCCTCGGCGAACTGGGACACCAGATAGAAACGTACCTGATGAACCAGGTCCACGTTCCCACATTACACGATCACCCGCCCACGTGGTACTGGGAATGATCCCTTCATGTCCAGACTTTATTTGTAACACGGTACAAAAAGCTTGTAAATCTATCGCATGCACAAATCATGCTCTCTCTCTGCTGTGAGTGACATGGAATCATGTACGTCATTGCACATAAGCACGAATAAAGCTCATAAAACAGCCCCTCTCTGTTTTATTGACTCTCAAAAAGAAACAAAAAACAACAACACACAAATAAATTCAACAGAACAGGTTCCTCTGGCCTGCCAACCATCATAAAGGGAGGGGGCCATTCCCCCCCCCCCTCTCACGGCCCATGGGGTATTAGCCTAATGAATAAACCCCAGCAGGGTGCCTCTGATTTGTCTGCAGTAAACAGACACAGAAGCGTCTGCAAGCACCCCCCTCACGGAGACAGATGAGGAGGGTCCGCTCCATTGTGAATCACGGGGCAGTAATACACTAACCAGGCGAACACGTGACATGTCTGCACCTCAGGGAGGTATGCCGACAGAGTCTAACAACGGGGAGGGGGGTACATCAGATGCCCACAGGCAGCCACAAGCTTCACACTTTCACAGCGGCAATTGTGTTCAAGCTGCTGTGCATATAAACAAATCAGAGTCGAATCAGATCTCTCTTCTTGTTTTTCGAAGGGGACTGGGCTCTCTATCACCAAATAATCTAAAGTCTACCAAACTAAAAGGAGCATCTCCACGTTCTCACGTTGCAGCTGCCCCTTTATTATTAATGAGGGATACGCAATGTCCAAGCAGTGATCAGATAGCACGTGACCTTCCTCTTTGTGCTGATCCAGTTCTGCATTCAAACAAAATTCTCCCAACGGGTGAAACACAAACCACGGTCGGTTTGCCTGGTTCCGATGCTCTGTTAAAGCCAAGGACCAGTAAACTGGACCATTCCAAAGAACAGATTGGAGTCAGGAGGTCTTTTCGTTTACAAAACTCGCAGTCTCCCAGTCCCATGACCCCAAACTTGGAGGGGGAAAATAGACTTTCTGTTCCAACTCTGCCTAATACGGATGACAGGTTGCATCTGCCCTCGATTACCTTCGAGCAAAGCAACCTGTTAGCACATCAGCAAGGAAGCCCTCTTCCCAACTTGGTTGACAGACAGGGGTTCACAACCTCCAGGGCCCTTGGAGGAGAACTGGATGCACCAACTGCTCTTCTTCAGGGCCAAACTATGTCACCAGAAGGGGTAGTCCAGCTGCTTAGGCTAGGAACTGTCAAAAATTTCAGCATGTTGGCAGAAAAGAACAAGCTGATGGTATCAGGCCTGCCGGAAAATGTGGTAAAAACCATACAAAACGCCCGTGCTATGTCAACACAGTCTCTATACGCACAAAAGTGGCATATTTTTGAAGCCTTGTGCTCAGAAAGAAATATTATTTCTTATGCATGCGACTTGGCTCAGCTCCTGACTTTCCTTCAGGACCTACTGGAAAAAGGTTGTTCTTACTCAACTATTAAAGTCTTCCTATCAGCTATTTCAGCCTGTCACGAAGACTGGGGACACAGGACACCTGGAGCACATCCAATCATAATAAGATTTATGAAAGGTATGCTTCGGACTAAACCACCCAGCAGGATTCTGACCCCTGGTTGGGATCTTGGCTTGGTCTTGGGGGCTCTCTGTGACCCCCCATTTAAGCCACTGAGTGAGGTTAATATAGATTTGTTATCTTATAAAACCATTGTACTCCTGGCACTTTGCTCGGCGAAACGCGTGGGTGACCTCCATGCATTATCTGTACATCCAATGTGTACCAGATTCGCCCCTGATGGGTCAAAGGTCACCTTAAGGCCTAATCCCGCATACAATCCCAAGGTCTTGACTTTGAACCACAGGAGTCTAGACTTTGATCTCTCCTCCTTCCCACCTGCTCCCGTCCTCACTCAGGAACAGGAAAGGCTGAAGGCTCTTTGCCCCGTGAGAGCTTTACGTACTTACATGCAGAGAACAGCCGAATGGAGAAAAACAAATGAACTGTTCGTCTGCTTTGTAGCACCTGCTACCGGAAAGGCCCTATCAAAACAACACCTTTCACATTGGGTGACTGAGGCCATTAAAAGGGCGTACAGTAGCAAAGGTCACAGGTGCCCTCTGGGGTGCACGCTCACTCCACTCGGGGCTTGGCCACTTCCTGGTCATTGTTCAATGGTGTACCAGTTGCAGACATCTGCACCGCTGCGAACTGGAGTTCATTAAACACTTTTACAAAGCATTACAGTTTGGATGTTACTGCGTGTGACGTCACTCAGGCTATCCTTTCTAACACACAGTAGAAAGTAGCCTTGAGATGCCTGCTGGTCAAGGGCAGACGTTCACTCTAGCATGCATTTTACTGAGCATTTCAAGGGCGTGAATGGATTACGTTCCCATAGCAAATATGTTGCACCGAGAGACCAGACTGAAAGGAAATTGAAAGTTATGCACCATAACTCATGTTCCCTGAAGGAAGGGAACGAGGTGCAACATATCTGGCCCTTTCAATGCGGAAAGCTCGGTGAAGTGCAATTTTGGAGGAAGATGGATGGGCTTCAGCCGCTTAAGTACTCAGAGGGTGGGGCCTCTGGCGCGGCGGTGACGCCCTAGCTGTAAAGGCGTGATTATATTCCTTCAGGTAATCGCGCGGGGGCGCAATTCCCATAGAAAGTATGTTGCACCTCGTTCCCTTCCTTCAGGGAACATGAGTTATGGTGCATAACTTTCAGATTTCTGTGTGATTCTTGTGTGCAAGCTAAAGAGTAGCTCTTTGCCTCTGCTTGAAGATTTGGATCACGCTGCTCTTCGGATATGAGTCTACGAGTGTTCAAACACTGGAAGCATTTCCCAAAATAGGATGACATTTGCTAACATCCTGAGGTAAATGTTTGCCTGAGTCAGGACCAGGAAATAACTCACTAAGTTATCTCATGATTAATTAAATGGCCTTCCTCCTCACCAAACTACATAAAGTGACAAAATATAACCAAACACATGAACTCAAGTATTAAATTGTTCCACATTCATGCCTAGAAGATGCACGTATACCTCTCTTTTTTATATTTAGTATATTTTACAACATTTAAATAATGTTTCTTGAAGGAATGCAATGTATATCTGTCATGCATGCCTAAGTTCTGCTGTCTCTTGGAATAAGTGATGGGGATAACTCTCAGTTACTACCAGATCCAATTTTATTTCTGTATTTGTAAAACTGACTGAGCTATAGTTGCATGTTTGCTAAGATGGATTAGCTGTGGCAGCCTCCAAACCTTAATCAGTTGTGGAAGTACAGTCTCTGTGAGTGACATTAAAACACATCTACAGGTTCTTGAGGTATTTTGCTAACAGACTCACAGGGTTGACTCTAAAAGCTGATGCCAAAGTTTTAAGCATGATTGTTTAGCTCTTGAAGAATTAGATACCTTTTAATATGATATTCTGATTGAAACTAATATACAAGTGTTCTGTAAACAAAGTATTATCAATGTATTCACAAATGTTTGTGCAAACATGTTTACGGTGCCTTGTAGTAGCTTGGAAGCTGTTATTCCACACAAGTGGAACTGATGTTTTTCAACAACACAGTTTAGGCCAAACAGGGATGTCTACATTCCTGGGGCCAGGGCAGAAATCAAACTGAGTCACAGAACATCACAAAAAATATGAAGCACACACATAGTGACATTCCAAGATGGCGCCCGTAAGCATGGCTGCGTGTCCACCTCTCCTGTGGGTGTTTGGAATTTTTGTGTTTTGTTCGTTCTTCATTGGAGACATAACTACACTGCTGGTTTATGATCGGAAGCAGCTTCTGGATTTACGGTTTGCTGCCGCGGATGTCGCTGATTCGGGCCAGTATGACCGTACCTCGGGATCGGGGAGGCCCCCTCCGCCCCCGTTGCTCGGAGACGAGTTGCCCGTTTACCTCCGCTGCTCTTCGCACCAGCCTGCACGGAGAAATCGATCGACTCGGAGGAAGAAACGCGGCTCACGAGCTGGCCGGCTGGTGAAGCTCAGAGCCCGGCGTTCTGCCTCGCTGTCTTCAGCTGATGGTCTCGATTCTCATCGCCAGTCTCCCGCGTGCACGGACCAGGAAAACAACGGGGATCTCCGGCCGGAGCAGCTCTCTGTGGGCAGCGAGCCGCGGGGCGCTCCCCCACCAGCTGTTAGCACATCAGCTGCTAGCAGCTCATCAGCGGCTAGCTCGGATATCATCAAATTCTGTGTTGTCAACGCCCGATCTGTTTGCAACAAAACGTTCATCCTCAGGGATTACTTTGAAGAGCACGACTTGGACTTTTTCTGCATCACAGAATCGTGGATGTCGTCGGGTGAGTCCAGCGCGCTGACGGAAATAATACCACCAAACTGTTTGTTTTTTAACGACCCGCGACCATCAGGTCGTGGCGGTGGGTTATTAACTATCTTCAAATCAACTTTTGACTGTAAACAACTGTCCATTCCAGTCTCCTGCTCTAGCTTTGAGCTGACTGTGTTTGAACTCGGACATTCACCTGTAACTTTGTGTGCTCTTGTCTACCGGCCGCCTCGTTCTAAGAACTTCATCAGCGAGTTTTCTGATTTCTTGGCTGAAATTACAGCTAAATATTCTCGGGTCGTCATTTCAGGCGACTTCAACTTGCACGTGTGTTGTCCTGAGAAGCCCATGGTTAAGGACTTTTTAGATTTATTGGACTCATTTAATTTAACTCAACACGTGAACTCTCCAACGCAGCAGCGTGGTCATTTGTTGGACCTTGTTTTAACATGTGATGTGACTGTTTCAAACCTTGAAATAGGAGACAATGTATTCTCAGATCATAGGCCAGTGAATTTTCAGTTCACCATCCCCCATGTAAATCCTAAAACATGCATTTCTGCACGTAAAGGCAGGAATGTTAACCATTTAACTGCCGCACGTTTCACTGAGGTTTACAACAATGACATGTTAATTCAGCCCCCGGGGTTCCTCTCCAGCACTGAGGAGCTGACAAACCAGTTTGACTCTGTTTGTTTAACACTAGGAATACCAAACATATGTACTTGTACATATTTTACATATAGCTCCCATGGGAGACTGTAAAATGACAGATTGAGGAATTTGCATTCCATTAGGTGTGTGTGACCCCCTGGGGCTGAAGTCTTTTGTGTGCTCAAAACATCCCCCAGTAGCCAAAACAAAACATCTCCCCCATATTCCAACAACAACATTCTTTCTGCAGGTTGAAAGTGCAGCTTTTTACAACACAGACCAAACTTTTGGAGATGTTGATGACTCTTTGCAAATGTCAACGCTAGAAACTTCAGTTTATTTTATAGATATACGTTTTATACTTTTTATACTACTATGCAAAAACTCAGGACAGTATTACACTTTTATTATTTCATTTTATGCTTATGTTCATTGGGTGTTTGGTGTTTTAGGGGTGTTTGGTGTTTCAGTGTTGGTGTAAATTTTCATACTTTTATACTATTATGAAAAAACTCAGGACAGTGTTACACTTTTTTACTATTTTATGCTTATGTTTATTAAATGTTTTAGTGTTTAGTGTTTAGATGGTTACTGTTGCACCGAGGGACTGAGAGAAACGCAATTTCGGTCCTGTGTATGTCCTGTACATATTGCAGTTCTGACAATAAAGTTGACTTTGACTGCCTCTAAGCGAGCAGGTCCCCGGTTCAAATCCTGGTCCGGGGGCCTTTCTGGGTGGAGTTTGCATGTTCTCTCCGTGCATGCGTGGGTTTTCTCCGGGTGCTCCGGTTTCCTCCCACAGTCCAAAAACATGCATGTTAGGCTGATTGTTAACTCTAAATTGACCCTAGGTGTGAGTGAGACAGGTCCCTCTTGTAAATGAGTCCCCGTGGCTCAACGAGTCCAGCCTGTATAAATAAAGGTTGAATGAATGAATGAACAAACTGATATGGAGAGAACACAAATTCTGTAAGAATAAAAATACTAAATCTATTACAGTACTGTACAAAGTCAGAGACCCATTGAATGATAAAGCTCTGTATTTGTTGTATAACACAATCATTTTTCCACACTCAAAAGTATGAATGTTTACATGAAAACTGGAGTGAAAAATCTTTATTCAATTTTATTTCACTCAGCATGTAGCTTGCAGATAGGCAGATAGGCAGCCGTGGCATAGTGGTAATGGCACTCGTCCACCGATCGGAAGGTTGGAGGTTCGAATCCCGTTTCCCCACACCATGTGTCGTTGTGTCCCTGGGCAAGACACTTAACCCCGAGTTTCTCCCGGTAGGA
>JBBPBX010027125.1:11988-37534 GCA_038048925.1 Garcialebias charrua
AAAGAAATGCACCCAGTGGTATATTTACTCTAAGTAGATTTATTTTTCAGGGATATAAATGTCTCGTTTTCAAATCCTCGCGCTTGTGACGTCACAAGCGCCAGGACAACCCACCCCAACCTGAGTCCAGCCCCTCACCTAGCAACCCCTGGTTAGGCTCAACCCACTTCAGTATAAAAGACGTGACGGTTGTTTTTCCTGATTTCATCTCATCTTTTGTTTAAATGTTCTTAATTTCATGTGTACTGTACAGCACTTTGTTGCAGCTGTGGTTGTTTTAAATGGCTTTATAAATAAAGTATAATTGTTATTTTTACGTTTTAGTTCAATTTTTAGCGTATTAGCGATCGCTCCCAACGAGCAGCCGGCAGACGTAAAACGAGCAGATCACCGCTGCCTGACCATGCAACGAGCGGAGCAAAGCGGGCGGGGATTGGACATGCCGGCGAAGGGACCATCTGCCGCCGGGAGCTGCTAGCTTTTGAGGACCGTGCTCCGATCAGAGGTTGCCTCATACGGATAAATTATCTGGAAACACTCGGTGAACTTTGTGTATGTGTCTGCGATCGCTCCCAAAGCGCCGCATGCAACGAGCGGAGCTAAGCGGGCGGAGGAGGAACGAGCTAACATTAGCCTCGGATTCGGGTGGGCTAATGCTAACAGGTGCAGCAAATGGCGGCGCGCGCATACGGCTTTCGGTAAGTTATCTTAAGCTAGCACTAGCCATTTCTAAAGTGCAAGAAATGCTAACGTAAACCCTTTGGAGGGCGGAGTTAATGTAAACAGATTTTTGAAGGGCGTGGCCTTCAGAGCTCATTATCATAAACAGCCTGTTCAGAACGGAAATGAGAAAAGGCAGAACTAAAAAGGGGATATTTTATTATCTAAGAATTATTTTGTGTATTAAATTGAATGAACATGGTCTGGATAGCCCACAGACATACCATAAAAATTTATGAAACCAATATTTGGTCTCCTTTAAAGGACAACACCCACCGTGACAGTAACAATTCACCATTTTGGACAATTACTGTAGTAGAATATGATGTCTATTTTCATTTTTGCATTTGGGCCAGGCGAGTGTAAAAAAAACAAAAAAAAACAAAGATTGCCGAACGCAAAAGAGTGACGCAAAAAAAAAGGATCCACTCAGAAGGCACTGCAATGGATCTTACGCTCCGACTTTGCCACGCAGTCATAACCAGTCATTTCTTATCCTCCATCATTGCACATGTAAGTGTGACTGTGCTGCTAAAACCTAACTTCACCCGCTATTGCAGCCGCACACACTCAGAGCTCAGAACCGGACACAGAACCGGACACAGAACCGGACACTGAGCTCGACCCATACACTCACAGCTCAGACCCGGACAGCTCAGAACCCGGACAGCTCAGAACCCGGACAGCTCAGAACCGGACAGCTCAGAACCGGACACTGAGCTCGACCCGCACACTCATACATGAGAACCGACAGTCATCGCGGCTGCAGACCCGGACACACAGCTGAGACACATATTATGCTAACTAGCATAGCATTAGCATTATGCTAACCAGCCACAGGCTAGCGACACACATTTTCATGAAAAAGTGGCGTGAATATTACCAAACTATGTTACATTTAAAAGCCTGCTCTATTGTTCATTCTGTTCTGATGTCAAAAATTAAATTGAGCAAAGTCTTACCCGCAAAACCTCCCGTTTTCTTACAACTGTCGAGGTCCGGGCCTTCTTCGCTGCTCGGTCCTTGGAGGTAGATGAGTCCAGTTTCCAGGGAGAGGCACATTCTTCTTTCAGTCTCGCACCACTTTTCCCCTTAAATCCAAATGCTGGGCAACACATCGGTTCGGCATTTTCTTAGTTTTTATTCGTAACTACTCTAGTCAGAAATAAGAAAGCTACTAGTTGATGCATGATGCTCGTTCTAACTCTGTCAGAATTCAAGGCGGATACTTGAGTGACGTCAATGCCCATATATGGAGAGGGGCAGACTTTTCCGGAGCGCTGCTGTTAAAATATGCTAAAAATCATGAAATTACTCATTTAGTGTTATTTCTTTACAATATCAATAAACGCTTCTGTATCATTTAATTCACTACTAAATATTAATGGCGATGCAATTTGAAAACATGGTGGGTCATGGACTTTAAAAATAAAAATAATATTTTTAGATATGTCAGTCTGTTGTAAACAGTTTATTTATTTTTAGCTTGACACCTATTTTGCTTTTCACTAGTTCACGTTCCTGTTAATGTGCCGTGATATTAAAAAACAAGGACTGGTCAGAAAATGATCAAAAGCTGTCAAAACCAGAGAAAAATGTTGGAAGACCTTCTGAAAGCCTTCAGTCACAAGTTAAAACGATTATAAGGTCTTACTGCTTGGAAGCAAAGTGTTTAAAAAAGATGATGATGGTTTAAAGTTTTTTTTACCGGATTGTGTACCATAATCAAAATCAAAGAGTTGGCCGATTTTGATAATGGTTGAACAGTGCAGAAGATTTCTAATTCAGGCTGACGGCATGATGTGCATTTTACGTTCTAATTTGAAAACAAAAACCAAAAAAAGAACAACAATGCAAAATAAGCAACATACTGTATTTGTATTTAAGTGAAAAGGTACCCTTATATTGTAATTGTCTCATGTGCAAATTAGTAGAACTTCTCATTCTGTAAAATGTCTAACTTCATACACATTCATGGATTAGCAGAAAGTTTACTGGGGATGTACACTGCTCATCAGACTGTACATGGTCAGATAGATGATGTAGAAGTGGGCCATAGAAAGACCGAAGTTTGTTTTGAAGTTCCTGCAAAATAACTATAAAGACATAAATGATGGACAGAACCACAGTGACATCACACAGTAGTTTGTGGACTGTGTGACTGTTTGTGGATTTTGAAGCCTGATGACATCTGGCTGTTGCAATCTCGGCCCTTCTGGAGCCCGAAAAGACCATATTTGAACAAGAAGACAGAGCTGCAGAGTGATGCTTGAGAATGGATTAAAGAAAATCAGTGAAGGACCACTGGCACACTCATCTAAAGGAATAAATCCAGTAAAAAAAAAAACTTTTGGATGACTTGTGGATTAAAACAGACTGGTTGTCTGTTTCTTTTTTATTTAGTAATGTTCTTTTTGAGCTGAAGATTTAGCTGCAGTCCTATCAAGCAGCTGTTTGTATTACTGCTCTTTAAGACGGGCATTAAAAGTTCAGTTTCTCTACAGACTATGGACAAATTAGAACCGTTTATAATCTTGTTCATCTCTACATATACTCTACATTAAGATGGCTGATAAGACCAGGGAGGAGACTATGGTGTTTCTGATCCATAGTGAGTGGGGAGCAGTTGGAAGAGAGCCTGGGGAGGTGGAGGGATGTTCTGAAGAGTGAAAGTCTGTAGAAGCAGCATAAATTCCATGTGTGTGAATGAGAGGGAGATGGGTGGAGCTGAAAGAGAAGAGGTATTGAACGTGAATGAGTTTAATGTTCCTGGGGTCTTCTATATGAAGAAGAGTGCAGGCAGGTTGAAGTAGATGGAGACGAGTATTCGGAGTAAAACCAATAGATTTTCAGTGAATGGAAAAAGAGTTGAGAACATTCTTTTTAAATAACTTTAAAAAATATTCTACAAGCACCAGAAAAACAGAGATGCAGTATTGGAACAGTTAGGCCAGACACTAGTTTTTAGAGATCACATAGAACAAGAAGGATCAAATCTGAACTAAACAACAACAACAACTTTGTTTCTTTGAGGCCTTTTGCTTAGGTCTTATTTATTTTTATTATCAACAAAACACAAAATACTCAAATCATGTTCTATCTCCGGTTAATAAAAGTAACGGGCTTTCTAATATCCTTCAGGTGTACAATTAAACAATTTAGAATAATAATTTAGCAGGATGATAATCAGGAGCCTAATTGGTTTATAGTTATCGCTCCTCTTATGTAATTCCAGTTTATCTTTTTAACCAAACAACTCCCAAAATGCCTTGTTTTTTAACAAATGAGGAAAGTTAAGAAACAGAAATATAAGACATCAGATGTATTGCATTTATTCACTAAGGTACAATTACCAGGTCGAGTATTTTTTTTTTTTCTGGGAAGAAACTAAGGCTGAGTTTCACGAAGTTATTTTATATGCAGCTTTGTTTTTACCTTCCGGGCTCCATGAAAAGCAGAGGAGGGCAGATGATACCTGAGAAGACGAGTCTCTCCTGTGGGAGCTTCGATTCAGACAGCTATACACACCGAGACAGGAGGAAACCAAAAAAAAAAAAGTTTGGTGGAGGAGAGAGGCATAAGATATTTCTATTTCAATGGCCTTATTGACACAACAGAACGTAAAGTGTGAGAAAGATTTTGTTGTTGCGATGGAAACAAACATAGTGACAATTGGTTAATTACCAGTAGCTCTTCTTAAAACCTGAAATTCTGTCTCACACAGAGTGAAGATCTTGGTAAAATAAAATATGAAATAACTCAAACTAGAAAAAGTTATTGCTAAATAAAACCACAAAATGTCAAAAATAGATTCTTAAAGGGGACCACAGATGCAAAATTCACTTTTTAATGTTTTTTTTACTCAACTTTGGGTATTTACTTCATTAAAAAACAGTCCTTGTGCCAAAAAAATGCACCCAGTGGTTTATTTACTCTAAGTAGATTTATTTATTTTTGATAAATACACCTGGATTCACACTTCCTGCAGTTATTGACGTCACAACCCGTAGCCAATCACCTCAAACCTGAGTCCAGCCCCTCACCTAGCAACCCCTGGTGATGCTCCACCCACTCAGTATAAAAGATGTCACGGTTGCCGACCGAGCAGTTTAGGAGCTGATCTGGCGGTCATTTATTTATTTATTCATTTATTTAGCCCCGGGGGGCTAGGTGTTTGCCCCGCTCCAGCCACGCAGCACATCTTGAGTAAAACCAGAATGTTTTATTACCTTGTTTGAACTCTGTCTCGTTGAAACTGTGCACACAAACTCTCGCGGGGCGACAGTCTGTAACGTACAAGCACCACTGATTGATATATTTTTCAGATTAGCAACTTATTTAGTTTAAGAATACTTTTCACTTCATCAAAATCTAATCAAAACTTCAGCGATCTAAATGTAGGTGGTTGTGATTGTTTCTTATACGATGAAAGACTGCTTTATGCATAACTGCCCGGTTGGCCTAGAGGTAGTGAAATGGACTCGTCATCGGAAGGACCCTGGTTCGCGTCCCGGTCGCGGCATCTTTTTAAGACTTTTGTTTCGCAGACCGCGGGCGAAGACACCATCTGCGTGCGGGAGTTGCTGGGAGCTACTGGCTTTTTAGGTCCGGTCAGAGGCGGATAAATTAACTGGAGACACTCTGTGAACATTGTGTGTGTGTGGACTGAAGCAGCGATCGCTCCCAAAAGCGCCGCATGCAACGAGCGGAGCTAGCACCGCCCGCTCGGAGGAGAAAAAGCTATCATTAGCCTCGGAGGTGGGCTAATGCTAAAAGGAGCAGCTAATGGCGGCGCGCGCAGAGGGCTTTTGGTAAGTTATCTTAAGCTACTAGCACTAACAGTAAGTCAAATGAGTAATAAAAAAGAGCTAATTTTAAAACAACAACAGAATAGAGATACTGGCTGTTATAGAGGGCGTAGTAAATGTAAATAGGTCTTTGTAGGGCGTGGCTTTCAGACCTCATTATTCATAAACCGGTCGTTTAGAACGGAAGTGAAATTTGGCAGAATTAGAAAGGGGATATTTTATTATCTAAGCATTATTTTGTGTATAAAATTGACTGAAAATGGTCTCGATAGCCCACAGATGAACCACAAAAAATTATATATCCTACATTTGGTCCCCTTTAATTTAGGTGATTCTTTTTTTTTTTCCAATCCTAATTCTTTTTGACAGTTTCCCATACAGAGGTGACTGCTGTACAGTTTCCCAGAATGCCATCTGGTCATGTCCTGCTGCTACTGTAGCCTGTCAGTGTAAACTGGGGTCCAGGAATGGCTGTGTCGTGGAGATGGTAGCCAGAGCCAGCTGTCAGCATGTCAGAGAGGTGGAAGCAGAAAGAGGAGAGACCGAGCAGTCGACCAGGTGGTACTGCCTGCCGACAGGTCCACTGGTGAAGGAGGGGAGGGCACGTGTCTGGGCTTGTCTCATACTGCCAGCCTAAATTGGTGTTTGGAGAGCAGAAATGTCAGCTCATCTGGCACGTGTTTTGTTTGCCCGTGTTTCCAACAGTCATCTTGACTGCACAGCAGGTCATCCCTTTGTACCTCCCCAGAGAGTGCAAAAACATGCACACACAGACGCATGGATAGTTGATATTGGAAACAGCGGCAGCAGCCCTTTCTACATAATGTTGCACTCTGTTGAAGTGCATGGTATTTGTGTCTAAATGGTCGAGCTGAGTGAAATGAAGCACATTCATACATTTGTCTCCCCTACTTCCCCTCATCCTCCTCTAGGTCTGGCCTCTCTGTCTTCAGAGGAGTTGACCTTTCAGCAGATGAAGTGAACTGCAACCTGCTTGCAGTTAAAACCACAGGGACTGTATTTGCCCTGTGCACTGCAACATCCCAACTACGCTTTTCTCTACAAATTGCTATTTGTATTGCTCTGGGTATGGCCTTATATTCTTACTATGTCTTAGGAAGCAATTAAAGACTTTATACAAGCCTTGGACCTTTAACCTTAATCTGTGCAGTGCCCAAGTTGAACATACTCATTAAATGAGCAGAACTTAGCTGAAGTTACCCAGTTCTTAGCTTTTGCTGGAGAAAACTGATGCATTATTCTTTTTCTCTAGAAACATTACACTCAGTTGGCATTTTCTTGTTTATCTGACACATAAGCTTTACAAACTAGTTTGGAAAAAGAAAATTCAGACTTGGGTGGGAGTAGATTAAAAGGGTTCAAACATGATTGGTGCTCTGGAGGCATTTGAGCCCTGCTTTATAAACGGAGGTTAAGTGAGAGTGGTGAGTGTATTGATACAGGTTTTTCTTTTACTAATTGCAAGTTAATGGTCTTCTTGGTACAAAAATCTAAAGTTATGCCAATTTTCTGTGTTAAAATAATAAAGGCATCTTCACTTAAGGATGCCAAGGGCAGTGGCCGAAGGCGGGGTCCTTGACACTCTGATTCTGGCTTACCAAAGCTAGCTTTTGGGACATGGAATGTAACCTGTCCCATGTTGTGCTGTCTCTGAGCAAGACACCTAATCCCCATTTGCTCCCCGGGCACTCATAGCTGCCCACTGCTTCACCTGAGTGCGATGATGAGTTCAATGCAGAGACCTAATTTTGTCATTGTATGGGAACATACGATGACAACGTATAGCACTTACTTACTTACCTACCTCCTTACCTCCCTCCCTCACCTCCCTACCTCCCTCCCACCCTCTCCGGCTGTGAAGAAGCCTGAGCTTCTGTGTGAGGTTAAGAGGTACCAACTAGATATAGTTACGCTTATCTCGACACAGAGGATCCGGAAACAATCTCCTTGATTCGGGGCAGATTCTTATTCCACTCTGAAGTCGCCCATGGTGAGAGGCGCCGAGCTGGTGCGGGACTATTCTTAGCCCCCCATCTTGGTGCCTGTGTGTTGTACAAACCGGATTCCAAAAAAGTTGTGACACTAAACAATTTGTGAATAAAAACTGAATGCAATGATGTGGAGGTGCCCACATCTAATATTTTATTCAGAATAGAACACAAATCACAGATCAAAAGTTTAAACTGAGAGAATGTATCATTTTAAGGGAAAAATATGTTGTTTCAAAATTTCATGGTGTCAACAAATCCCAAAAAAGTTGGGACAAGTCCATTTTTACCACTGTGTGGCATCCCCCCTTCTTCTTACAACACTCAACAGACGTCTGGGGACAGAGGAGACCAGTTTCTCAAGTTTAGAAATAGGAATGCTCTCCCATTCATGTCTAATACAGGCCTCTAACTGTTCAATCGTCTTGGGCCTTCTTTGTTGCACCTTCCTCTTTATGATGCGCCAAATGTTCTCTATAGGTGAAAGATCTGGACTGCAGGCTGGACATTTCAGTACCTGGATCCTTCTCCTACGTAGCCATGATGTTGTGATTGCTGCAGAATGTGGTCTGGCATTATCTTGTTGAAAAATGCAGGGTCTTCCCTGAAAGAGATGACGTCTAGATGGGAGCATATGTTGTTCTAGAACCTGAACATAGTTCTCTGCATTAATGGTGCCTTTCCAGACATGCAAGCTGCCCATGCCACAAGCGCTCATGCAACCCCATACCATCAGTGATGCAGGCTTCTGAACGGAGCGTTGATAACAACTTGGGCTATCCTTGTCCTCTCTGGTCCGGATGACATGGCGTCCCAGTGTTCCATAAAGAACTTCAAATCGTGACTCATCTGACCACAGAACAGTCTTCCATTTTGCCACACTCCATTTTAAATGACCCCTGGCCCAGTGCAAACGTCTGAGCTTGTGGAGCTTGCTTAGAAATGGCTTCCTCTTTGCACTGTAGAGTTTCAGCTGCAACGGCGGATGGCACGGTGGATTGTGTTCACTGACAATGCTTTCTGGAAGTATTCCTGAGCCCATTCTGTTATTTCCTTGACAGTGGCATTCCTGTTTGAGGTGCAGTGACGTTTAAGGGCCCGGAGATCACGAGCATCCAGTAGAGTTTTACGGCCTTGACCCTTACGCACAGCGATTGTTCCAGATTCTCTGAATCTTTTGATGATGTTATGCACGGTTGATGATGATAACTTAAAAGTCTTTGCTATTTTACGCTGGGTAACACCATTCTGGTATTGCTGCACTATCTTTCTGCACAACAATGGTGGAATTGGTGATCCTCTTACCATCTTGGCTTCTGAGAGACACTGACACTCTGAGAAGCTCTTTTTATACCCAATCATGTTGTCATTTGACCTAATTGGTGTTAATTGGTCTTCCAGCTGTTTGTTATACTGTATGCTCAATTTCCTTTTTCCAGCCACTTATTGTTACTTGTCCCAACTTTTTTGGGATTTGTTGACACTGTGGAATTTTGAATCAACATATTTTTCCTTTAAAGTTTTACATTTACAGTACTCAGATTAAAGGGGGCCAAAGATGCAAAATTGACTTTTTAATGTTTTTTTTACTCAACTTTGGTTATGTACTGTACTTCTTAAAAAAACAGTCCTAGGGCCCAAAAAAATGCACCCAGTGGTATATTTACTCTAAGTATATTTATTTTTCAGTGATATAAATGTCTCGTTTTTCAAATCACAAGCCGTAGGACAACCCACCCCAACCTGAGTCCAGCCCCTCACCTAGCAACCCCTGGTGCGGCTCAACCCATTTCAGTATAAAAGACGTTGCGGTTGTTTTTCCTGAGTTCATCTCAGAGTTCGATGTTTCGTTGTTGTTAAAATGCAGTACCGCTAATAACTAATTATCTATCAGTAAAAACGAAAAAACTTATTCACGGGCTCTTAAATCAACCGGACGACTGCTCACGGACCATATCCGTTCAGCGCCGGATGTGGTCTGTGAAAAAAAGCGGCCCCCGCTAGAGAGAGCGCGTATAGCAGTTAGCAGCCAGTGTGTTACTCTGCAGCCTTATTGCTTGTTTGAAGAGTCAGACGAAGAGTTTTTAACATGGAGGGTGAACTTATGGATGTTTCTCAGCGGCCTACGCGACGCGTCAGCGCCTCATTTGCCCTGCCCAAAATGGCGTCTGCCTCTGGGTCTGACTCAGGGTCCCCTTTGGAGGGCGGAGTTAATGTAAACAGATTTTTGAAGGGCGTGGCCTTCAGAGCTCATTATCATAAACGGCACGTTCAGAACGGAAGTCAGAAAAGGCACAACTAGAAAGGGGATATTTTATTATCTAAGAATTATTTTGTGCATTAAATTGAATGAACATGGTCTGGATAGCCCACAGACATATCATAAAAAATTATAAAACCAATATTTGGTCCCCTTTAAACATTTGATCCATCATCTATGTTCTATTACGAATAAAATATTGACATTTGCCATCTCCACATCATTGCATTCAGTTTTTATTCACAATTTGTTTAGTGTCCCAACTTTTTTGGAATCCGGTTTGTAATTTTCTCCGGTAGATGAGAGGGTAGCTTCCTTGCACCTTCGGGTGGGGGAACAGTTCTCTGACAGTTGTTTGTGCTTACACACCAAATGGCAATTCAGAGTATCCAACCTTCCTTGAGTCCTTAGTGGGGGTGCTGGAAGGTGTTCCAGCTGGGGACTTCAACGCCGTTGTGGGTAATGACAGTGCAACCTAGAGGGGTGTGATTAGGAGGAACAGCCTTTCTGATCTGCACCCAAGCAGTGTTCTGTTTTTCTTGGACTTCTGTGCTAATCATGGTTTGTCCATCACCAATATCATGTTCGAACATAAGGGTGTCCATAAGTGCACTTGGCACTAGGACGCCCTAGGTCGTAGATCGATGTTTGACTTTCTAATCATGCCATCTGATTTGATGACATTTGTTTTGGACACTCTAGTGAAGAGAGGAGCTAAACTGTAAACTGATCACCACCAGGCAGTGAGTGGGATCAAATAGCAGGGGAAGATGCTGGACAGACCCAGTAGACCCAAATGTTTAGTGAGGGTTTGCTGGGAATTTCTAGCAGAAGAACCTGTCAGAAATATCTTCAAATCACACATCTGGGAGAACTTTAAATTCATCCTAGTTGAGGTTGGGGACATTGAGTCCGAGTGGGCCATGTTCTGTGCCTCAGTTGTTGAGGTTGCTGCCTTGAGCTGTGGCTACAAGGTTGTCGGTGCTTCTCGTGGTGGCCATCCTCAAACTTTGTGGTGGACACCCCAGGTTAGGGTGGCTGTCAAGCTGAAGGAGTTCTATCAGGTCTTATTGGCTGGTGGAACCCCATAGGAAGCTGAGGAGTACCTGAGGGCCAAGCGGGCCGCAACCTTGACTGTTGATGAGGCAAAAGCTCAAATGTGGGAGGGGTTTGGTGAGGCCTTGGATAGCGACTCTCAATGGGCTCAGTGGAAATTCTGGCAAACCATCAGGCAGCTGAGAAGGGGAATACAGCTCTTTACTAACTTTGTGTTCTGTGAAGGTGGAATACTGTTGACTTCAACCAGGGATGTCACCGAGATGCAAAGAATACTTCTCAGACCTTCTCAATCCCACCAGCATGTCTTCCAAAGATAAATATGAGTTTGGGGGACTTCAGGGTTGGTCTATCCATAATAGTGGATGAGGTTGTCAATGTAGTTAAAACGCTCCGTGGCAGCTGGGCTCCAGGAGTGTATGAAATCCACCCTGATTTCCTTAAAGTTCTGGATGTTGTGGAGCTGTCTTGGTTGACATGCCTTTGCATCATTTCGTGGACATCAGGGGCAGTGTCATTAGATTGACAGACTAGGGTGGTGGTTACCCATTTCAAAATGGGGTCCGGAGGGTGTGCTGCAATAATAGGGGCATCACTCTCCTTAGCCTTCTTGGATCTATTCAGAAGTATTGAAAAAGCGAGTCTGATCGTTGGTCGAACCTCAGATCCAGGAGGAACAATGCAGGCTTCTTCCTGGCCGTGGAATACTAGACCAGCTCTTACATTCACTAGGGTCTTCGGGGAGTCATGGGAGTCTACCCATCCAGTCTGCATGTGTTTTGTGGACTCGGAGAAGGCATTCGACTGTCTTCCTTGGTGTACATTGTGGGGATTGCTTTGCTAGTATGGGAGTGGGGGCTTATTGCTACAGGCTGTTCAGTCCCTACAAAAGTTGCATGAGTTTGGTTCACATTGCTGGTACTAAGTCGGACTGCTTCGGGTGGGAGTTGGGCTCCATCAGGGCTGCCCTTTGTCACCGATTCGGTTCATAACTTTCATGGGCAGAATTTTTCAGTACATCCAGGGGGCGAAGGAAGTCTGATTCAGTGGCCTCAGGATTCCAGCCATTTGCAGATTATGTGGACCTGTTGGAGTCATCGTTCCGTGATCCTCAGCTTTCACTGGAATAATCTGTAGCTGAATGTGAAGCAGCTGGGATGAGAATCAGCTCCTCCAATTCTGAGGCTATGGTACTCGGTCAGAAATGGGTGGATTATCCTCTTTAGGTCGAGGATGAGGTTTTAATAATAATAAATAATAATGAATTCCATTTATAATGCACTTTTCATTAATACAAATCTCAAAGTGCTAGGTTTTGCTACAAGTTGATGAATTCAAGTATCTTAGGGTTTTGTTAATGGCATCTGGTAAGGATACTCCCAAGGCGCCTCCTTAGGGAGGTGCTTCGGGCATGTCCAATTGGAGAAAACCCCAGGGCGACCTAAGACACACTGGAGAGACTGTCTCTTGGTTAGCCTGGCAACACCTTGGGATCCTCCTAGAAGAACTTGAAGAGGTGGCTGCAGAAAGAAATGTCTGGGCCTCCCTCCTTGCTTAAGCTGCTGTCCCCACAACCGGACTTTGGAACAAGCAAAAGATAATGGATTGATTACTTTAAAGGGGACCACATATTCAAAATTCACTTTTTAATGTTTTTTTTACTCAACTTTGGGTATGCACTTCATAAAAAAACTGTGCTAGGGCCAAAAAAATGCACCCAGTGGTTTATTTACTCTAAGTATATTTATTTATCTTTGATAGAAACACTTCGTTTCTCACTTCCTGCGGTTTGTGACGTCACAAACCGCAGCCACAACCCACAACCCCAACCTTTGTCCCGCCCCGTCACCTAGCAACCCCTGGTGATGCTCCACCCACTTCAGTATGAAAGAGGTGGACGGTTGTTTTTCCTTATTTCATGTCAGCACAATGGCTAAAAATGTCACAGAGTCTAGCCAGCTAACGTGAGCGTTGCAAAGATTCTCTAACCCTCCTGGCCCAGATAATGGCATAGTTTTCAGATGGGAGTCTTGAATGAACAGCGATGCAGCATGTTGCAGTGTGTGTGTGTGTGTGTGTTGGTTTATGTGTCATAGCAGGCCAGACTACGTACCGCTAAACCACATTAACAAACCTGTGTGTGTGTGTATGTGTGTGTGTGTGTGCGNCGCATAGGCACAAACAACAATCAGAGCCCGTCCCCCCACACGTAGGCGAAGGGAGGCTACCCTCTCGTTCACCGGGGTGAACCCCAACGTACAGGCACCAAGATGGGGGGCAACAAGTATGCCCACTCCTGCTCTGCGCCTCTCACCAGGGGCAACTCCAGAGTGGAAGAGTGTCCAACCCCTCTCAAGGAAACTGGTTCCAGAGCCAGAGCCATGCGTTGAGGTGAGTCCGACTATTTCTAGCCGGAACCTCTCAACCTCACACACTAGCTCAGGCTCCTTCCCCACCAGAGAGGTGACATTCCATGTCCCAATGGCCAGCTTCTGTAGCCGAGGATCAGACCGCCAGGGTCCCCGTCCTCGGCCACCACCCATTCCACAATGCAAATTCCAAATCCGAGGCCATGGTCTTGAGCCGGAAAAGGGTAGCATGCCTTCTCCGGGTCGGGGAGGAGGTCCTGCCCCAAGTGGAGGAGTTTAAGTATCTCGGGGTCTTGTTCACGAATGAGGGAAAACTGGAGCGTGAGATCGATAGGCGGATAGGTGCAGCATCCGCAGTGAAGCGGGTGCTGTACCGGTCTGTCGTGGTGAAGAGAGAGCTGAGTCAAAAGGCAAAGCTCTCAATTTACCGATCGATCTACGTTCCCACCCTCATCTATGGTCATGAGCTCTGGGTTATGACCGAAAGAACGAGATCTCGGATACAAGCGGCTGAAATGAGTTTTCTCCGCAGGGTGTCTGGACTCTCCCTTAGAGATAGGGTGAGAAGCTCAGTCATCCGGGAGGGACTCGGAGTAGAGCCGTTGCTTCTCCACATCGAGAGGAGCCAGTTGAGGTGGCTCGGGCATCTGGTTAGGATGCCTCCTGGACGCCTCCCTGGTGAGGTGTTCCGGGCATGTCCCACCGGGAGGAGACCCAGAGGAAGACCCAGGACACGCTGGAGGGACTATAGCCGTTTTCGCATTGGCCAGCCCTCCCCGGCTCTCCCCGGCTCCACCCTGCTTCCAACCCGGGTTCGGCGTGTTCGCATTTTCCTTTTCCGCCCGGGAACCGCTCTTGTTTTGGAACCATCTCCACCGTGGTTCTGATCGGGCCGGCCCCACGCACCCAGTTTGATGTCATGTACTGCTCACATTTGATTCGTTGTTTGCAGCAGGGGCGGTACTCATTCAAACAACATTAGCGCAAGGGCTGAATTTCATTAATATTTAACTACAGAAACCCCTAAAATAATTGTTAGCTGAATTAGTGTTTCCGAGTTAAATTTTTGTTAATGACTGATTACAATTCAGCTTATGTTAGGACGTAAATAACACGAAGCGCGCACCCATAGAGCCACAGAGCATTTCCGCCTTTCTCTAAAGTTCTATAAATGATAACTAATATTCTCTAACTCTTGCGCGTAGCCAGGGTTTTAAAATATAACTGATAATCTCTAAATCCTGCGCGTGCCAGAATTTTACAGGCGGCAAATCCTTCATAGGAAAGGTTGACTCCAAAAAAACTAATAAGCCGCTGTGGCGTAAAGGGATAAGCACTTGGCTTTAAGCTCACGTTGTATCTTGACCCGTAGGCCACGAGTTCGAATCTCAGCTGGGTCAAGTTATTTTATGTTTGTCTTTTATTGGCAAAAATAAAAAGAAGTAGTTACTACTTCTTTTTAGTAACTACTTTTTATTTTCTCCAATAAAAGACAAACATAAAATAACTTGACTTGGAAATGCTCTGTGGCTCTATGGGTGCGCGCTTCGTGTTATTTACGTCCTAACATAAGCTGAATTGTAATCAGTCATTAACAAAAATTTAGCTCAGAAACACTAATATATATATTCAGTTAACAAACATGTTTTAGCTGCGTGTCCGCTCTTAAAAGAACACTCCACCCACGTCAAGTGAACACCCCATCCACTTCAAGGCTGCTCTCTACATAA
Source organism: Garcialebias charrua (assembly GCA_038048925.1). Taxonomy (NCBI): domain Eukaryota; kingdom Metazoa; phylum Chordata; class Actinopteri; order Cyprinodontiformes; family Rivulidae; genus Garcialebias; species Garcialebias charrua. Next base: position 26,941 of record JBBPBX010027125.1, read on the forward strand.
TGCGTAATGAACGTGGGCGGGCCAGTTCGGGCTATGGGCAAACAGGGAGCGGCCCGGGCCATTGAGGGCTGGCCAATGCGAAAACGGCTTATGTTTCTCGGCTGGCCTGGGAACGCCTTGGGATTCCCCCAGAGGAGCTGCTCCAAGTGGCTGGGGAGAGGGAAGTCTGGGCCTCCCTACTTAGGCTGCTACCCCCGCGACCCGACCCCGGATAAGCGGAAGAAAATGGATGGATGGTAAATATAAATTTGTTTTAAGCATTGGTGCTGTTTGAACAGTAAACGTGTAAGAAAATATCAGAACAAACAATTTCAAAAACTCCCATTTTTCCCCTCCTTTTTTGATAGAAAAAGAATTAAATGTATGTTCCTATAGGTAAAAAAAAAAAAAAAAAAAACGAATACACCCTTATTTCTAACTTATTTACAATAACATCTTCAGATTATAAAATACCTTCAAAACATTGTCCTTGGCATAGATTAGACGGCCATTTATATGTCCGAACGGGGTCCCCTGCGTTCCTCGCCTGCAGGATCTGGAGCCATATTTTCTCTCTCTCCAGTCGGTCTTTCTTTGTCAGATCCTCTGTAAAACGGACACCAGTGGACTCGCAGATCAGAGACTTTTTAGCCATTTTCCATATGCCATCTCTGTGCTGCCGCTTGGTAAACTGTACAATAATTTGGCGGGGTTGACTTTCCTCCTTCTTCCTCAGCCGATGAACTGTGTCGATGTAATCATCCACCTTGTAGGCCTATTTTGGAACAACTTTCCCCAGGAGTTGAACCACGTCCTACCAAATGTTTTCCCCTATGGTCTCCTTCATCCCTCTGATCCTCAGGTTCCATCTTCGATTATAACAATCCAGTCCTCTGGAGTTAGCTTTGTGTTCAGTCACTTCTTTACGTAGACTGGACACTTTCGACTCCAAAATAGCTATTTTCTTCTTACATTATTTTGCTTCAGCTGCATTAAACTCTAGAGCTTTAGCAAGGCTGCTGATCATTACCGTGTTCTGAGTTAACTTTTTGTTCATGTCCGCCATCTTTTCATCATAGGTGTCAAACCTCAGGTGTTGAACTTGAATGGCTTCCAGTAAATCTTCCATCATTTTGTTTTGTTATTTTTCGAGCATGAGCACCTTTGGAAGGTGTCTGAAGCAGTTCTGCAGCGTCATCACGAGCACATTTTCCTCCCCCACCTCTTTCCATCTCCATGTCTGACGCATATTCATGATCCTTTGTAGCTTAAGTTTTTTTTTTTTTTTTTTGAGTCTTCTTTTGGGGTTGGGGTCCTTTATTGGTTTCTTTGTACCTTTTGCATGGTTAGGATCGTAAGAGTCAAGCTTTTGCAAGGGTGATAAAAGGTCAAACGACCAAAACTAGAGGTACTTTTGTAGTGATATAGGCAGGGGATCAGTTTACTGATTTACCTATATATTAGATGAAAAATTGAGCAGGGTTTAAACTGACACTGTGGTGGACCACTAGGGGGCTCTACTCACACCCAGTGGACCGAAGGCATTACAGGATGTTTTATTGTGAAAAGCCGGAGGACCGGATGTGGTATTGGATATATAAGGCGGTGTTGGGTGCTTCCCACGAGTTTAGTAGGAGTTGATTAAAAGTGAAGATCTACATCCCGTCTCCTGTGTCGTCTCTTCACCGCCTCCTACACTGGTGACCCTTGTGAATTGAATATGACGACATCTGAAGGTCAAGCCAGCTCTCTTCAGCTGTCCGCGGTTGTGGAACCTCCACCGGCGGCCCCACTCGCTTTTGCGGTGGCCGTTAAGATCCCGGACTTCTGGCTGCACGCACCTCAGTCGTGGTTCGCCCACATCGAATCACAGTTTGCTCTTCGCGGGATATCTGCAGACGACACCAAATACCACCATGTGGTCGCTTCACTGGACCCATTGTCCACCCAGCGGGTAATGAGCCTGCTCGAGACCCTCCTGCACAAGGAAAATACGACGCCCTCAAAGAACTCCTTCTGCAGCGTTACACACTCTCAGACGCGGAGCGCGCCGAGAAACTGTTTTCCCTCTCCGATTTGGGCGATGGCACAGCTCTCGAGCTCATGGAAGGCATGTTGTCTTTGAGGGGATCAGCAGACTGTGAGTTTCTCTTCCTTCACCTCTTCCTCCGCCGGCTCCCGGCTCCAGTGCGCACCGCCCTGGCCAACTCCTCGTTTCTGCAGCAGAAGGATTACCGCTCGCTGGCCCGCGAAGCCGACCGCATCCTGCTGGCTGCGAGGACTTTCGCGGTCCAGGCGGCGGTCCCCGGATCTCCAGCAGCACCTCAGCTTCAAGCAACGCCCTCAGCGCCGGACGAGCCATCGGTCGTAGCAGGAGTCGCTACCCGCAGGCGGTCAGGAGCCGCCTTTTGTTTCTACCACCAGCGTTTTGGCGCCAAAGCACGACGATGCATCCCACCGTGCAGCTTCAAGCCGCAGGGAAACGAGAACGCCAGCGCCCGCTAGCAGTCGCGGCCGTTGGCGACAAGGAAAGGCTGCTTTTCATTGAAGACTCGAGGTCGGGGAGGCGGTTCCTGGTGGACTCTGGCTCGCAGAAGAGCCTCGTTCCCCCGACTGGCTCCGACAGGTTGGCAGAAGGCTGCGGGCCGCAGCTAACCGCGGCTAACGGCTATCCCATCAAGACGTTTGGCGAAAGGTTGGTGACTGTGTGTTTCCATGAACGGGACTTCCAGTGGAACTTTGTGGTAGCTGCTAGCTCAGTCCCTATTTTAGGGGCTGATTTTCTTTGTGCTCATGGACTCCTTGTTGATGTAGCTAACAGGCGTTTAATCGATGCTGTGTCTTTTTCGTCACTGCCTTGTGAGACGCGAGGAGCTGGGCCTTTAATGCATGCTAACTTTTTAGCTTCGGGTAATGTGTTTCAGCGTTTATTGTCTGACTTCCCCTCGCTGACTGTTCCTGATTTTGCAAACACAAACACAAAACATGGGGTCGAACATTATATTCCCACAACGGGCCCCCCGGTGTTCGCACGTGCACGCCGCCTCGATGCTACTAAGCTAGCAATAGCACAGGAAGAGTTTGCTAACATGGAGCGTTTAGGCATCGTGCAGCGCTCAAACAGTCCGTGGGCCTCCCCCTTGCACATGGTGCCCAAAGCAGACGGCAAACGGCGTCCATGTGGGGATTTCCGCCGCCTTAACACTAGGACTACCAAACATATGTACTTGTACATATTTTACCTATAGCTCCCATGGGAGACTGTAAAATGACAGATTGAATGAGCATTATCACGTCCATTGGTATGTATATGAGGCCATTTACATCACAGACTACAGAATCAGTTGCTATGGCAGATGAAGTTGCTAGGGGAGACTGCAAGTCCTGTCACCTGTCACCTATTCCACGGTCAAGGCGGGATTGCATTGGTCACTTTTATCTGAAGGGGGGATTGTACAGGTGATCCCCAACTTACGAACGAGTTCCATTTCTACGCCGGTTCGTATAGCTGAAACGCCGTAAGTTGAAGCCGCCGCAAGTCAAGAACTACCTGTGTTGGCCACTTTTATCTGAAGGTGGCGGGATTGTACAGGTGGTCCCCGACTTGCGAGATTGAATTAGCATTATCACGTCCATTGGTATGTATATCAGAGAGTCAGAGTCAGAGTCAGAGAGTCTTTATTGTCATTTGCACCGCATGTGGTACATGTGATGAAAACGAGATTATGTACACGGGGTCCCAGTTACATCCAACAACAAATGCAAGAGAAAAACAGTAATAACATCTAGAATAAACTAAGAAAAACATCAACTAGTAATACACTAAGCCTAATATAGTGGAAATAAACAGCAGCACGAACATGAGTTTGTATGAGCAGATGGTCACAGATGAACACAGATGAACATAGCAACAAGAAAACAGATCAGCATCAGCATGACGTGATATTTTGCAGTGTTTATTTTATATTTTATTTTTATTTATTCATGAGTCTAACAGCCTCAGGGTAGAAGCTGTTCCTCAGTCTAGTGGTTCTACATTTGATGCTCCTCAACCTCCGTCCTGAGGGGAGTGGGACAAAGAGTGAGTGTGCTGGGTGAGTGAGGTCTTTCATGATGCAGGTGGCTCTTTTCCTGCATCTGGAGGTGTAAATGTCTGTGATGGTGGGGAGACTGACTCCAACAGACTTCTGTGCAGCCTTGGCCATATGAGGCCATTTATATCACAGACTACAGAATCAGTTGCTATGGCAGATGAAGTTGCTAGGGGAGACTGCAAGTCCTGTCACCTGTCACCTATTCCACGGTCAAGGCGGGATTGCATTGATCACTTTTATCTGAAGGGGGGGATTGTACAGGTGATCCCCAACTTACGAACGAGTTCCATTTCTACGCCGGTTTGTATAGCTGAAACGCCGTAAGTCGAGGACTACCTGTATTGGCCACTTTTATCTGAATGTGGGATTATATTGGTCACTTTTATCTGAAGGCGGGATTGTACAGGTGATCCCCGACTTACGAACGAGTTCCATCTCTACACTCGTTCGTATAGCTGAAACGCCGTAAGTCGAGGACTACCTGTATTGGCCACTTTTATCTGAATGTGGGATTATATTGGTCACTTTTATCTGAAGGCGGGATTGTACAGGTGATCCCCGACTTACGAACGAGTTCCATCTCTACACTCGTTCGTATAGCCGAAAAGCCGTAAGTCGAGGACTACCTGTATTGGCCACCTTTTTCTGAAGGTGGGATTATATTGGTCACTTTTATCTGAAGGCGGGATTGTACAGGTGATCCCCGACTTACGAACGAGTTCCATCTCTACACTCGTTCGTATAGCTGAAACGCCGTAAGTCGAGGACTACCTGTATTGGCCACTTTTATCTGAATGTGGGATTATATTGGTCACTTTTATCTGAAGGCGGGATTGTACAGGTGATCCCCGACTTACGAACGAGTTCCATCTCTACACTCGTTCGTATAGCCGAAAAGCCGTAAGTCGAGGACTACCTGTATTGGCCACCTTTTTCTGAAGGTGGGATTATATTGGTCACTTTTATCTGAAGGCGGGATTGTACAGGTGATCCCCGACTTACGAACGAGTTCCATTTCTACACCCGTTCGTATAGCCGAAATGCCGTAAGTCGAGGACTACCTGTATTGGACACTTGTATCTAAAGGTGGGATTGTATTGGTTACTTTTATCTGAAGGGGGGATTGTATTGGTGAACTTTATCTGTTTTTACAATGTACCTCTTTCATAAAACACAACAACCGTAACTGGCTAAGTAGAAATTGTAAAAAATCTTACCAGAAGAAATTTCAGAATCAGAACTCATCTGAAAGTTTATTTCTTCCCCATCTGAGTCGCAGGGGTTGACATCGTTCAGTACCATGTCCAAAACTTGATGTGTTTTATAAAACTTTACCATATCTGCTGCTCTCCCAACACACTGAAGTGAGTGAAGTCAAGTCAAGAGTGTTTCAACACAGAAGATGTTGCAGAAGGTGTTGTCATTAGCAATTACATTTACATTGGAATGTTTGGAACTCAAGGCCCCCCAAGGCATTTTCCTAATAGCAACAGCACTCATCTACCCCCCCACCCTGTTTAGCATTTATGCAGAAGAAAAGTCTCCCTAATGCATGCTCAATGTCTCCAGGGGTGAAAATTCCTCAAACTGTTTTTTGACCATCTCTGGTAAGGGTAGTAATCATCTGAATATTCTGGTATTCCTAGTGTTAATAATGTAAGATGATTTATTTTGATTTATTTTGATGTAAGATGATTTATTTGGGCAGTTACGTATTTAGGTTACTGTGTCTTTAAGAGACTTCTTCTTCGTGGGTTTTTGAGTGTATCTCGGGCAGACGCGGGCAGCGTTCATGAGGGGATGACGTTGTATTGAAGAGCTGAATAAAGTCAGTGCAGCCAAGCTATTCCCTTTCAGCGTGGTTACTCCTTCTCCACCCCACGACCTTCAGATGTGTTCGTGACACTTCTCCACCTCAAGCGGTGGTGTTACACTGGTGGCAGCGGGTTTGTGGACGCTTTCAGCGATTGGAGCGGTGAGCACATGCTTAGCATGCTATTAGCCAGATAGCTAATGTTGCACATGCTGATAGGCGCATTTAGCTGCTGCTGAGGACGGACTTTTTTTTCTCCTCCATTTCTCTTTTTTTTTCTTCTGCTGCTAGTTACAACGACCAATACTCAGTTATGGAGAATAATTTTTGGGAACAATTACCTTTTCATTCTGCTGCTGGCCGTGCCAGGCCACAGTACAGCCACATGTTTGTGGGGGATGGAAAAGAAGATTTTTCAAAATGGTGCAGACGTTTCGAAGTGACTGTTGCTGCTGATCCTGATGCTAATGAGGATAGTTTGGCCAAACTGTTACCTACATGCTTGGGGGGAGCTGCTTTTAGTTACTGGGACAGTCTATCTGATGCAGTTAAAACAGACTATTCAGCCACAAAAGAGAAGCTGAAAAGCGTGTTTGGACAAACTGCTTATTTGTCGACTTTCCAGAGCTACATTAATGCACGCAGCCGCCTCCCTGGTGAAGCTCTCCCTGTGTTCGCTGCAGAAATTTGCCGTCTGGTCGAGGAAGCTTTTCCAACTTATGGCGATAATGCTAAACAGGGAGAAAAATTTAGACGCTTTATTGCTGGACTTGACCCATACCTCCAACTGCGATGTCATGAACAGGGGGTTAAAACATTGGAGACTGCGCTACAGTTGGCTATTCAAATTGAAGCTGCTCACCAAGCTACTAGAGTGTTCACATCCCCAGCTCCGGTGCAGTCTTCTTCTACGCCAGCTTACCCTGCTGTCTCACCTGGGTGGTCTACTCAGCTCCCTTCACCTGCTCCTCAAGGAGTCCACTCAGCTACGGGGGATGATTTCAAGAAAATGGCAAACACGATCGAAATGCTGGCGGACAAAGTTCATCAGCTACAAATGACGGTTGACCGCCAGCGTGAGGACGCATATCGACAGGACAGGCGGGATTATGGATTTCGTCATCGGAGCTCCGCTTCGGCTGGACGAGGTGAGGGCAGATATTCATCGGATGACTACCATCTGTCACCTCCACGCCGCAGAGACTCATCGGACGACCGGAACACACATCGCCGCAGCTCCTTCCGCACATCACATGACGAGGAACGCAACCAACGGGAGTCACCTGCTCGAACCAGCTCATCTGAACGCTACTCGCAGGGCTACAACGCTCCAAACAGGGGCTATGCTAGCCGTGGTCGCTCTCCGGGCCGCTATGAAAGTGGCCGCCTTCATCGCTCTCCCAGTCCGGCCCGGGTACGGTTCCAGTCCCCTGCACGTCAATACCGGGAGCAGGGAAACTACAAGTAGCTGACAATGAGGGCAAATTGTCAGCTACCAACTTCTCTTTGGCCCAGACGGACAACGACATTCACCCTGACACAGGTACTACTGACAGCTTGTGTGTGACTGATGTAGACAAAAGATATGTGTCAGTTGTTATTGAGGACACTGTGGTGCATGCTTTTGTTGACACAGGAGCTGACGTTTCTATTATTAGTGAGACTTTTAGAATGGCTACACCTGCTCTTCAGAGAAAACCCATTATGAAACGGTTTATCCCTCTCACTGGGGTCACAGGTGATCCCCTTGACTCTGTAGGCTCCATTTATGTGAACCTAAGTATTGCAGGTGAGCCCATGACACATACACTTCAAGTTGTCAGAAACTGTACTAAACCAATCATTTTAGGTTGGGACTTTATGGTGGCAAATGGCATTACTGTTGACACTCGCACCATGACATGCAATGTAGCTGGTACAGCTGTACCACTAGTTAGTCCACATTTGTACATTCCCTGCCTGACTGCGGTGACAGTGGCGGCCACGGTTGCCATTCCGGCTATGTCAGAGAGGGTCATCACAGCTAATCTTGATGTACCCCTCAAAGGGTTTTTACCTAATGGTTACATTGGTGTGTTCGAACCACATTATACCGATCAGTCCTCTACTGGTATGGCATGGACTGTGGCGAGGGTAGAGCACGGTTCTATTTGTGTGAAGGTGGCTAATGTTTCACATAGTGAAGTTATGCTACATGATGGTACACAGGTGGGACATTTTCATGCTATCCTGGCAGGGGGCCAGAGTGAGTTCACCATTATGGATGGTTCTATTGGTAATGTTAATAGACAGATACCTGACAGTCCGGGTGCAACTCCTATTATAGATGACACTGATTCAGACCTGACGCCATTGCAGAAAACACAACTGACGGACACTTTGACTTCTTTTGCTGACGTGTTTAGTCAACACCCACATGACTTTGGTAGAACTGACATGGTCACACACAAAATCATGACGAACTGTCACACCCCAGTCTCTCAGAGAGCCTACCGCACCTCTCCAGTCATGAAGGCTGAAATCCGTCGCCAAGTGGAAGCACTTAAGGCGCAAGATTTGATAGAGGACAGCTCGAGCCCCTGGGCCAGCCCGGTGGTGATGGTGAAAAAGAAAGATGGCTCATATAGATTTTGTGTAGATTTTCGAAAACTGAACTCTGTCACTATTACTGACGCACACCCCCTACCAAGAGTAGATGACAGTTTAGACGCGTTGTCTGGTTCGCAGTACTTTTCTACCATGGACATGTCTAGTGGGTACTGGCAAGTACAAATGGATCCTGCAGACAGACAAAAGACTGCATTTACTACAGGTGATGGCTTGTACCAATTTAAGGTCATGCCCATGGGACTCAAAAACGCACCTCCAACCTTTCAAAGGCTCATGGAGCTGGTTCTGCGAGGTCTACACTGGACAACTTGTGTCATTTACTTGGATGACATCATTTGCATGGGAAAAACATTTGAAGAACATCTAGGCAATCTCACAGACATTCTCACTCGCTTCAGACAAGCAGGGTTAAAGTTAAACCCTAAGAAATGTGACTTTTGCAAACCTGCTGTGAAGTACATGGGACACATTGTGTCACGAGAGGGACTGACGGTGGACCCAATCAACAGTGAACGCATTAGTGACTGGCCTGTTCCACGTTCGCCGACAGAGGTACGTGCCTTTTTGGGACTGTGCTCATATTACAGACGTTTTGTGCATCAATATGCCTTTATTGCTCAGCCTCTACATAGACTTACCCAAAAACAAGTTGTGTTTGAATGGACAGATGACTGTAGCACAGCTTTTCAAACACTTAAGAAGGCACTGACTTCTCCTCCAATAATGGCATTTCCAAACTTTGATGAACCATTCATTCTGAGCACAGATGCATCTAATTTGGCAGTTGGTGCAGTACTATCACAGATACAACAGGGACAAGAAAGGGTGGTGGCATTTGCAAGTCATGTACTGTCAAAAACAGAGAGAAAATGGTCTACCTATGACAAAGAACTGTATGCTATTGTGTGGTCAGTCAGACACTTTAGACATTACCTGAGTTGCAATCCTTTCACCATTATTACTGATCATCGTCCTTTGCTTAGTTTAAGGAAAATGGACATTACGCATGACCCTACAGGACAGGGAGAGATGCCAGTTGATGTGTGTGGAGTGGCTCTTATGGCCATGAGGACCAGAGGGAGTTTCACATCCCAGTCCTTGTGGTTTGCAGCCACGTATTTCTTCAAAATACTCACCACAGTTCTGTTTGCTCTCTCTACTTGGCCTGAAGCCTGTGGGTGGTAGCCGACATGAAAGTTGGCCTTGACGCCTAGCGTCTTCCACAGTTCTTTCATCACTTCACCTGTGAAGTGTGTACCTTGGTCTGAGTTCACCCGAAGGGGAAGTCCAAACCTTGAGAATATATGATTCATTAACAACATAGCAGTTGTTTGTGCTGTGTCGTTAGGAGCTGGTAGGCATTCTACCCATTTGGTAAATGCACAGGTTACCGTGAGAAAATATTTATTTCCTCTAGAGCTCTTAGTGAGTGGTCCAACCCAGTCGATCTGGAGGTCAGACCATGGGAATGCAATGCCTCTGCTTTGCAGTGGTGCTCTGTGAAGTGGTCTGGTTGGCTGAAACTGGCCACAGACCACGCACCCTTCAATGTAGTCCTTGACATCCTTTTTCATTCCAGGCCAATAGGCAATTTGTTTTAATGCCGTCAGCGTGGCTTTATCTCCTTTGTGTCCTGCGGACGGGAGATCATGGGCATGGACTAACATTACCCCCCTTTGGTCATGGGGAACCACGAACACAGGTGAGGACGTTGGTCCATGAGCGAAAGTTAAGATGCCCTTGATTAGTTTTAGCTGTTTGCGCAGCTGATAAAGGACCTTAAGGTCTGGATCGGAATCCAGGTCGTCTTTAGACGGACTATTTTTGTTCGGATCAGTCAGGTACAGTATCATGGAGTTGATAGCAGGATCCGACTTTTGTAGTTGGATGATGTCTGGGTCAGTCAGTGCAGGTCGTACAGAGACTGCGTTGTCAGCAGGTCTGGCTGCGGCCTGTGCACGTGTGACTGCCATAACCTCAACAGCAGGTTGTGTTGACAGAGTCTTGATCAACCAGGAGGAGTCGAAGGACCATAGAGGACCTTCGTCGGCTCCCTCTTTGGCTAAGGAATCTGCAATGTCATTGTAGTGCTTGTCAT
>JBBPBX010027126.1:14057-28497 GCA_038048925.1 Garcialebias charrua
CGGTCCGCCTGGCGGGGAACAAATCTGTTCTTACTCCAGGCGTGTTCGGTCCGAGGTGGGCCCGGCGGTGGTCTCTGCCGGTGCTCGGCCTCGTATGCCGGCCGCTTTTGTGGTGGGGCACGTGTGGCTGAGTGGTGTTGAGGCTACGGGGCTCTGCTCCCAGCTGAATCCCTGGGGGGGGCTCTTCTGGGGATGCCTACCCGGAGAGCCTCAGCCTGTTTGCACCTCTGGTCCAGCCTGGTCTGAATTCGATCCAGCGCTTTTCCAAAAAGTCCCGTCGGTTCTATCGAATGGTGGAGAAAATGAATTTTCTGGAGGTCAGTTAGGGTCATCCACAGATGGCGTATTGCGATGACCACCTCAGCCATGCCTCTGCCTTGTGCAACAGTCGCTGTCCCCATCATGCGGAGCACAAAGTCTGTTACCCTACGGGCTTCATCCAGGAGCTCGGCGGCAGCTTGCTTGTTTGACGTTACCTGGAGCTCCTGTAGTTTTGCAGCCAGGTACGCCTGCATCATGGCGGACGCGTTCATTGCGCGCGCCACGAGGCCCTGAGCTCTGTAGCATTTCTCGAGCAGAGAAGCCGAAGCTCGACAAGCTTTGCTAGGGAGAGTTGGTTTTGTCCCGGATAACTTGGGAGCCAGTTGAGACACTAGCGTGTCCTCAATTGGAGGCACATTGGCTATTCCCACTTCATCCATCTCGTCCACGTCGAGAAACTGCGAGAGCGGCAGCAGCATGGGAGCTCTGGGCTGAGACCAGGTGCGAGTCAGCTCTGTGAGGAAGTCCGGAAAGACGGGCATCCTTTGCCTAGTGGCAGCCTGCTGCTTTGAATAAAAATAATTTCCTGCCAACCTCGTGACTTGTTGACGGGGTGGAGGCTCCGGCCATAGGATCTGCAGCACGTCCGCTGCTCTGTGACACAAGTAGAACAGAGCAGGGATGGAAAAGTCAGTCTCCGGGAGCACAGGCACCGGGGTGCGGGAGAGGTCTTCTCCCTGTTCCTCGCATTCGACGTTGGCGTCATCCACAGAAAATTCACCTAAGGCTGAAATCGAGATCTCGTCCTCCTTCATCATGCCTCGAGTGTCAAATTTGACTGTTAAGTCCACCATGGGAGCCAGCACATCTGGGCTGTCACCCCATTCGACTCGGGTGCTGTCATCCAAAGCCATGCTCTCGAGCTCTGGCATGGGAGTCAGAGCCTCAGTAGTGTCCAGGTCTGCTGGCGCCGCAGCAGCCCCCATGGTCTTGGCGACGAAGTCCGCCCGGTGCCTCCTCACCGCCTCCAGCATCTGGCTGCAGTGTGGGCAAGACTCGGTGCGTCCAGCGCCATTTTCACGTGCAGCTTCCCCAAGCAGACGGGACAGGCCTCGTGGGTGTCCGTCGCTGAGAGGGAAAAACCGCATCCGCTGGGGCAGGCGCGCGAGGTTGGGCTTGCCGCCCTGCATGTCTGAAATAAGACGAGTGAGTCCTTCCAAGATCTTTTTTCTTTTTATTTGAGACGTCTCCTCCGTCGCGTCACTTTTGCTGCCTAGCCTGCTAAGAATTAGCAGAGGTAGCGGTGTGACGCAGTTAGCGCCGTCGAGCGAAGCAGTCTGCAGAAAGAGGAGAGAAAAAACTTTGGAGTTAAGGAAAAATGTGCCGGACTAGCTTTCGCTAGCCCAGCAGTACACAGGAATAATTCTCTGTACGCCCTGTGTAGGGAGCAAGCTCACCTCTGGTCAAGCAATGAAGCAACAGAGAAGTCCCGCGAAGAGAAAGAGAGTTCAGGTTTAAGTGAGGTGAAGGGCAATAAGAGATCGATGGATGGGCGTCAGCGGCTTAAGTACCCAGAGGGCGGGGCCTCTGGCGCGACGCTGACGCCCCTGCCGTAAAGGCGTGATTCTATTCCTTCAGGTAACCTCGCGGAGCGCAATTTCCCATAGCATTTATTTTGCACCGAGTGACATGACTGATAAGGGAACTTTATTTTGTGTACAAAGATCCTCCATTAAACTTTAACATCAGAGCTGATGTATCTTCAGCACAAGAAGCTGATGTTCACAATCACTGCACTCCTTTGATTTTAAAGTAGAGACGTTTGGCCTTTTCCAAAGCTTTTAGTTCAGGCATGGGCAACAAAAGGCCCGAGGGCCAAAAGTGGCCCTTGGATCATTTCCATCCGGTCTCTAATATTATAGCTGAAAATAAGCTTTTTAAATAAGTGGATGAAAACCAACATTTTTATCAAACTAAAGGAAGTTTAAATTAAACATCTTAGACAAGAACATCAAAAACATTTGGATGAAAATAAAATGAAAAGTTTTCTTAAGTGGTTCCAGAACTAGACTGAACCTTAAACACTCCATAAAGCAAGCATGACTTGTTTGCTTATTTATTTACTTATTTGCATATTTATGCTAACAAATATATTGAAAAAATATTTTCCAAATCTTAAAATGACCCTTAAATTGCTGTGAACATCTTGATTTGGCCCTCTGAAAGAAAACTCAAGTTGTCCAGCCCTGCTGTAGCTGAGCTGAACCACATGAGGGCAGAGCAGCACCTTCATGGCCTCTGCTGCAGGCAGCTCAGTCAAACATGGAGTATTAAAGCAAAACTCTTCATTCAGTCACGTGCATTTAATTCTGACATGGAAACATGGATAAATCTGAAAAATGCTGCGTATCGCTCGGAGCGTTTTTCAGTTTGGATTTTACCAGAAACTGATCAAAAGCCTGTCTGCATTAAAGAATGCATTCATTTATTTGTTTACTTTAAGATGTAAATTATTGAATTAAAATTAATATTTTTGGCTAGTTTGTTAGAAAATTAAAAGACAAAATAGGGATCTATGAATGCAGAGGACGGAGTGAGATGGAGGAAGATGACTCGCTGTAGAGACCCCCGAAGAGGGAAAAGCTGAAAGAAGAAGAAGATTGTAAGTTTGCTACAAAGTAGAATAAATGATTAGTTCTGATCCAAGTGAATGATTAAAATGAATGGATTTTCTTTCAAAAGGGATTCATGTTTACCAGCTTTTATTGGGTTTTCATCATGTTAAACATATTTTTTATTAATTCAGTTAAATTCAGTTTGGTACATCATTCATCATGAGACATGATGCAAAACAAACAACAGGTTCAAATCAGTCTTACACCTGGATGTGGACATGGCTGTAGGCACTTCACTTGTGTCATCATGCTCACAACATGGACAGACAGATGGATGGAGGGTGTTTCTAACTGCCTTCTTCGCTCTGCAGCGGGGGGACAATTTGGAGACTTTCCTGCAGGTTGTTTTCTTGTCTTGAGTGCACATGAACCTCGATCTTCTAGATCCACAAAAACCTTTTTGTTTTCATTGCTGCTCCATGAAAGTTCAGGAAAGTTACAACAATTGTCCTTCTGGATAAATAATATGTAAGATTATGATTTGATATATCATAATCAAAATCAGAATAAGCTTTATTATCACTGTACCGAAATACAGTGAGATTGTGTTCGTACAGTCATCCGAACGATGGCTGGAGCGCACATTGCTGCTGCTACAGGAGCACGGCCCCTTATCCTTTTTCAGAATACTTTTAGATAGAAAAGGTGAAAAGGCCACGAGGAGAGTGGTAGGAGATGGTGATATTACAAAAAAAAGATCTCTTCACAACTTGTCCTTATCAGGACACGATTCAAGACATCAAAAAACTCTACCAGCACATTTATAGACACATTACATATGTATTAGATGGCAAGATGGTGAGATATGTGTAGTGGACCACTCTGGTCTCTGAACTGTACCAGTGATACACATTTTCACTGAATCTCTCAGTGAAACACCTTTTCTCTGAAAACCTGCAGTGAAGGACATTAACACTGTTTTATTCCATTAGTTTGAATCAAAGACAAATTAAATCACCGAGACTTTTTAAAATTTGTTCAAATTCAAATATATCAACAGAATAACCTTCTGTCATTTTATGATCATTTGTCATTTGCATGAGCAGTGTTATTCTTCAATATGTTGAATGGTCATTGTTAATGTTAAAATTGTGTATTCTTTAATATGTGGACTGTAGGGTTTCTGGGTCTGGTCCTTCATGTTGTCTCTCCCTTATGTTTACCAGTCCCTGCTCAGCATTCCTCCTCCTGTCACTCTATTCTGTCTCACCTGTGTGTAATCCTAATCACCGCAGGTGTCTTCATTTCTTCTTGTCAGTGTTAGTATATATTCAGCCCCTTGGTGTCTAGTCTTTGTGTCCGGATTGTCCTTGTCCCGTCAAGGCTTCATGACTGCTACTCCCTCTGTGTCTCCTCCGTATAGAGTAAGTTGCTGCACTGCCAGCTGTTTAGCTTGTTACTTTTGTAAATAAATAAGTTTACTTACTTTTACCTGAGCTTCCTTGTTTCTCCTGCACATGGGTTCACAACGCAGAGATGCCATTATGACAGAATCCGGACACCCTAGCCTACTGAACCCAAAGGGAGAAAAATAACCCTCTTTGAGTACGTTGTCTGAGAGGCAAAGAGGGCCGCTCAGCGTGAGGAAGAGAGAAGGAAAAGGAACGCGTTCGTCGGGTCTCGCTTGGTGATCAGGCTGGACCCCTTTTCCTCACCACCTCACAGAGCGGCAGCGACTCACAATCCACCTCCTGCTTCTCCGGAGAGGTTTTCTTCTGGAGGGAGACAACACATCCGGTCTCGCCACCGGAGAAAGCACCAGACTTGAGGAGTGGACATTTCCGGGTTGCAACCCCGCCCACCTTCAAACTCTCGCCGGCTGTCGGAAAGGCCGGGGAAAATTTCAAGGTGGGGCGTGTCTAGCCCATGTGCCGGGCCGGCAGACAGGGGTTCTGGCGGAGTTCTGGATAGTTTGCTGGAGGGGGAAGCTGCGCGCCCCTGCGCACCTGCCGTGAAGGGGGAGGAAGTCTGCAGCTTCCAGTGATTTGTGGGACAAATTGATCACTGCTCAATAAATCATTTCCTCATACACTGGGGCTGACAACAAGGACTACTCGCCGGGGGCGTGGCAGTTGTTTGAGCAGGCGTGGAGGGAAAGGCGCGTGCTACGTTCACTGCTGCTCGCTCGTGATCAGCCAGGTTCACTTTCTGGCTCACCACCAACTGATCACAGCTCCCCAACTTCATCAGCTTCTCCTCTGAGTTCACCATCAGCTGCAACTCTGAGCAGCTCACCTTCAGCTGCAACTCTGAGCAGCTCGCCTTCAGCTGCAACTCTGAGCTCACTAATAGTTGCAGACTGGTTCCCATGCCAGCTCTATCACAGTTGCACCTCTGAGCTCACAAAAAGTTGCACCCAGACTGGTTCCCATGCCAGCTCCAAGACTGGTTCCCATGCCAGCTCCAAAACTGGCCCCTCCTGTGCTTGCACCCAGGCTGGGTCTCTCATCAGCCAAGCCTAGACTGAGACCTGTGCCAGCACCCAGGCGGTTTCCAGCACCTGCTACTCTGGGTCCTGCACCTGCCGCCGACCAACCAGGTCCATCTGGAGCAGTCTCTCTTTCTCTTTCTTTCTCCACAGACACTGCTTCCGAGGTGGTCCTGGGTACAAAGGTCCTCGTCTCATTGGGGGTCTTTATTCCAGAGGCCCTCGCTCCTGCAGAGGTCCTCGTTCCATCGGAGGCCTCCACTCCTCAAGAGGTCGCCACTCCTCAAGAGGTCGCCACTCCTCAAGAGGTCGCCACTCCTCAAGAGGTCGCCACTCCTCAAGAGGTCGCCAGCTCTATCACAGTTGCACCTCTGAGCTCACAAAAAGTTGCACCCAGACTGGTTCCCATGCCAGCTCCAAGACTGGTTCCCATGCCAGCTCCAAAACTGGCCCCTCCTGTGCTTGCACCCAGGCTGGGTCTCTCATCAGCCAAGCCTAGACTGAGACCTGTGCCAGCACCCAGGCGGTTTCCAGCACCTGCTACTCTGGGTCCTGCACCTGCCGCCGACCAACCAGGTCCATCTGGAGCAGTCTCTCTTTCTCTTTCTTTCTCCACAGACACTGCTTCCGAGGTGGTCCTGGGTACAAAGGTCCTCGTCTCATTGGGGGTCTTTATTCCAGAGGCCCTCGCTCCTGCAGAGGTCCTCGTTCCATCGGAGGCCTCCACTCCTCAAGAGGTCACCACTCCTCAAGAGGTCGCCACTCCTCAAGAGGTCGCCAGTCCTCAAGAGGTCGCCAGCTCTATCACAGTTGCACCTCTGAGCTCACAAAAAGTTGCACCCAGACTGGTTCCCATGCCAGCTCCAAGACTGGTTCCCATGCCAGCTCCAAAACTGGCCCCTCCTGTGCTTGCACCCAGGCTGGGTCTCTCATCAGCCAAGCCTAGACTGAGACCTGTGCCAGCACCCAGGCGGTTTCCAGCACCTGCTACTCTGGGTCCTGCACCTGCCGCCGACCAACCAGGTCCATCTGGAGCAGTCTCTCTTTCTCTTTCTTTCTCTTTCTTATCACTCTTGAGGAGTGGAGACCTCTTGAGGAGAAGAGGTCTCCACTCCTCAAGAGGTCTCCACTCCTCAAGAGGTCTCCGTACCGATGGAGGTCTTCGTTGCAGAGGTCCTCATTCCATCGGAGGTCCTCGTCTCATCGAGGGTCTTCACTCCTGAGGTCCTCACTCCTCCATCTGGAGGCCTCACTCCATCGGAGGTCCTCGTTTCATCGGGGGTCTTCGCTCCAGAGGTCCTCACTGCTCCATCTGGGGTCCTCACTTCATCGGAGGTCCCCACTGAAGTGGTCCTCGCTTCATCGGAGGTCCTTGCTTTGCCGGGGGTCTTTACCAAGGAGGTCCTCGTTCCATCTGAGGTCCTCGCTTTATCTGAGGTCCTCGCTTCATCTGAGGTCCTCGCTTCATCTGAGGTCCTCGCTTCATCTGAGGTCCTCGCTTCATCTGAGGTCCTCGCTTCATCTGAGGTCCTCGCTTCATCTGAGGTCCTCGCTTCATCTGAGGTCCTCGCTTCATCTGAGGTCCTCGCTTCATCTGAGGTCCTCGCTTCATCTGAGGTCCTCGCTTCATCTGAGGTCCTCGCTTCATCTGAGGTCCTCGCTTCATCTGAGGTCCTCGCTTCATCTGAGGTCCTCGCTTCATCTGAGGTCCTCGCTTCATCTGAGGTCCTCGTTCATCTGAGGTCCTCGTTCCATCTGGGGTCTTCACTGCAGAGGTCCTTGCCCCACCGAGGGTCTCCACTCCTTGGGAGGTCTTCGTCACATCAAAGGTCCTCGCCTCTTCAGGGGTCCTTGTCTTCTCAGAGGTCCTCCGGTCTTCAGCGGTCCTCGTTTCGACGGAGGTCCTCGCTTCTACGAGGGGCTTCATTCGTCCAACTACAGCTGTCCTGGATTTCTTCTCTTCTCCAGCTATGGTTCCTCCACTGGTCACAAGGGACCGGCCTCCTGGTTGTCCTCCAGAGCCCTGGTCTTGGGACGGTTGGCATTCTGGCCGTCCGCCTGACCCTTGGCCGATCGACGAATGGTCGCCAGGCCGCCCTCCAGATCTGCTGTTGTGCTATGGATGGTCTCCTGACCACCCACCTTGACTTGGGGGGGGGAGGGGTTAGGGTTCTCTGTGTTTATCCCTTTTGTGTCCAGTTTGTGTTTACCCAGGTTCCTGCCTGTCGGTTTTTTGTTTGCTATGCCCTACTGGTCTCTTTTTTTTTTTTTCACCCCCCCTCCTGGTGGGTGGTGCTCTCCTTGGGATTTCAGGAGCCATCCCTTGAGGGGGGGCTCTGTAGGGTTTCTGGGTCTGGTCCTTCATGTTGTCTCTCCCTTATGTTTACCAGTCCCTGCTCAGCATTCCTCCTCCTGTCACCCTACATGGTCTTACCTGTGTGTAATCCTAATCAATGCAGGTGTCTTCATTTCTTCTTGTCAGTGTTGGTATATATTCAGCCCCTTGGTGTCTAGTCTTTGTGTCCGGATTGTCCTTGTCCCGTCAAGGCTTCATGACTGCTACTCCCTCTGTGCCTCCTCCGTATAGAGTAAGTTGCTGCACTGCCAGCTGTTTATCTTGTTACTTTTGTAAATAAATATGTTTAATAAAAAATTAGTTTACTTACTTTTACCGGAGCTTCCTCGTTTCTCATGCACATGGGTTCATAACGCAGAGATGCCATCATGTCATGGACATATTAATCAAAACTCAGTCTAAAGTTGAAGGATATCTCAAATAGAACTTTAAGTATTTGTTTAGAAATTGTGAGACAGTTTAATCAGTTTAAATCAGAAGCTGGCGTCTGTTTCTGCTCTTCTCTTAAAACATTCTGTTCTCCCTCGTATAAACAATTCCTTCCTGACTTTCACTTGATGTCAACTAATCTCCTCCCATTCTCGGATTGAACCAACTAATCGGGAAGGACCAAGTACTCTGATGTTAAGCTCTCTTTAAAAGTTCTAAACTTCCTGGAACGTCAGTTCTGTGAGGAAGTTGAAATGTAATGACTTTCTCTCTAACCTGTGGGACTTTGACCAAGCACCAAAGGTCATGTCATCAGCAAAGGGATTACAACACGCCTGTTGGAAAATCTGAACCGAGCTAAGAGCTCCAACTTTGAATGAAATATCTTCTTGAAGAATACTTTATTCTGAAAATCAACCAGAACTGACCACTACTTTGGTCAGATTGATGCGGACCTCAGCGAGCCGCTGAAGAAGTAAACACGCCTAAGTCCAGCTCGGACGTAACTTGGACTAAGAACCTGTACGTCTAAAGGCTGCTTCCATCTTGTACTGAAGCCAGGACCGTCATCTTTGCCAGGTACAGAGTTGTGAGTGTTTACGCGTGAACCTGGGTCTAAAGGATGTCGCCGAAGCGTGTGCTACATTCTGGTTGTACTTCATTCATTCAATCAGTCATAACGACTTCCATTCCTTCCTTCTTTCCTCCTTAAATGTATCTGCCATTAACATTAAGCTAAAAAGCCTTCAGATATAAATTATTTCAAGATCTCATAATTTAATCTGTTGTTCCTTAAACATATGTCATTAGTATGAATTATGGATGCATTAATTCATCTGTTTGTCAATTTATAGGAAATTGTAAGTCTGATCAACCAATCCGTTGTACATGTTATGATGTAATTTATGATTCTGTTAATTAAATTATTCCATCTCTGGTGGGTCAAATATAATTACTGTATGTCTCATTGTTACTCATATCCATTCATTTGATCACACAATCTGTTTAATCCTGAAAAAGAGAGAACTCGTGAATAATTGATATTTTGTGTCAGGATAAACCCTGCTCATTTTACATCTGTGTATTGGACGGCTCAGTAAATCTGACCGTTCCTGTACTATTACATATGTTCATGAAATACTTCCAGATAGCCCATAGTCCTGATAATATGTTGGTGTCAGCCGGTACAGTTTTGATGGGGGGAGGGAGGGGTTGCAATACACAGAGCTTTTCCTTAGTTTACCAGTACACATAGTTTACACATAACCCAGGAGAAATTTGATAAGTTGGCCTGCTTCAGGGCCAAAAGGAGTCAGATTCAGAGAAGCCACAGTTGTTGTTTGTTTCAGGCAGACTGTTATTTCTCGTCAGCTTTGAGTTCTGCTGGTACTTTAAATCCAGAATGGCCAGATTTGTGGGCATTCCACTGGTCCGTGCTTATGAGCTTCCTCCAAGGTCGTCCCCAACATGCTGACAAGTCAAATAATCTGCAAGTGGCCTGCGATTCTCACAAATCGCTTCCATCTTATGGTTTAGCTCATAAATCAGCTGATTTCAAGTGCTCGAAGCACAAACCAAACGTTCACACACATAGGGTCGGCAACTCTGCCATGGCCGAACCTGCTGCCAGTCTTCTTTAATAGCTGATAACATAGGTATCTGCTGGTGCCAAAAAGCAGAAACCCTGCTATCATGATTCCAATGATATTAACACCTTCAGCGTCCTCCTGAGTCAATATGGAAAGTCACATCAGCTTCCAAACCTCCCACGGATCCATGACATACCCTGCCGCTTGCGTCTCAGCGGGGCACGAGGGTTCTCCGGGACCCTGTCGCTTTGTTGAAAAAAGTTTATCAATTGTGTTGAAAGTCCAGCTGACCAGATCCATGACAATAGTTTATATTTCATAAGATGTGTAAATAGGAGCTCCGATACACAAGACAGAGAGCAAAGAAAACAGGAGGAGGACGGGAGAGGGAAGAAAGGCGTCCGTCTCGCACAAGAGCAAGTGAGAAAATAACAACCTGTATAAAGGTTGAATGAATTTTATTAACACATTTTTCATCTAGCACCTGTGTGTGTTTATTTTTTAGTTTGTATAAAAATCAGCAAGATGGAAACGAAATAAAAGGAAACACCTCCTGGTTTATTGGAAATAACATGTAAGAAGTGTATGATAATCAGTAAAAATTACACACGGCTGTTACCAGACTTGTTGAAGACCACGCATAATTATAAGTGGTCCAAGTCTTTATTTTCATCCTCCAGTGTGCTGCCTCACTAGCTTCCCATCATGTTGAATAATTCACCTCTTTCTTTTTTCACCTTAGACTATCACTTCTGATTGTGATTTTGTTGCGTCGTCTTGTAATTTGTTCCCTGTTGATTTTCTTGGCAGACCAGCCCTTGATAAAAGCTTTCAAATCAGGAATGAAACACATAAATGTATTTTTGTTTGCTCAGTTTATGAAAATGTGGTTATGACTCCCGTGTTATTTTTCCATTTAACTTTTCATGGTGTGTTTGCTAACATATCCTATTTTGTTGGACTATTCATAAATCTAGTAAGTGGACAAAAAGAGTACGGTAATAAAAATCTATGAATTTCTTTTTTTAGGTTTTTAAATACAACACGTCAATGGAAAAACACAAAATCTTCATCTCTGGTCTGCCGTTCTCATGCACTAAAGAGCAACTGGAGGAACTCTGTAAAGGTCATGGCACCATCAAGGAGATTCGTCTCGTCACATATCGCTCTGGAAAACCGAAGGTGAGACAAAGAAGAACGCAGCGGTCGGAACGTTTTACTTAGAACAGTCAATTAAAATATATGATTAGCACCTGATACTAGGGCTGGGCGATATGGACCTAAATTATAGAGTTGGGGGTTTGATTCCACCAGCAACCACATGCTGAAGTAGGGCTGGGTGATATGAACCAAAATGAATATCTTGATATTTTTAAGATAAATCACGATATACGGTATATATATCAATATATTTTTCTTTCCATGAAGTAAAAACAAAAATATATTTCTGAGTCAAAGCTTTGTCCCAGTTGTCACACAGCAACATTTATTAACAAACTGCTGTAACTACTAAATAAATGTCTAAAAAATAAACTATACATACAATAAACTAGACATTTATTTACATATTATGTATTAAATAATAATCCTCTTCAGCTGAGGGCAGCTGTGGCTGAGCAGTCTCCTCCAATGGGAGAGCTGGGGGGTTCAATTCCACCAGCAGTCACATGCTGAAGTGTCCCTGAGCAAGACACTGATAATAATAATAATAATAATAATAATGAATTCAATTTATAACGCACTTTTCATTAATGAAAATCTCAAAGTGCTACACGGTGCAACAGAAATTAAATGTCAATAAAAGACCCCTCATTGCCTCTGAAGTGTGTCCCATACATGTATGAATGTGATAAAACACTGATTATTCTTTGTACAGATCTAGTAGAGTGCTGTATGAATGGATAAATGAGGGCACAGATTGTCTTGTAAAGAGCTTTGAGTGTCTTGATAAGATAGAAAGGTGATATATATGTACAGTCCATTCAGCTGCGCCGCCTACATGTTAGTAAGCGTGTGTGAAACTGCAGGTCCGACAGACCTCAGCCTCCTTCCCTGAAAATAAAAACATGAGTCAGAACTCATTTAGCAGTTTGTCATATGGCTCAGACATGGTCCTCAGCTGTGGAACAAGACGGCTAAAACGTTAGCCGTCTTGTTAGCCGCTAAGGAGCTGCTTAGGACTGTGTCTTAGCGATATGATAAACTGCTGATTTATTAATGTTGCCACCTCTCTGTGCCTCCCAAAAGGCACAGCACGGCTAAATGAGTTCTGACCCATGTTTTTTAGGGAAGGAGGCTGTGGTCTGTCGGACCTGCAGCCTCACACACACTCATATTCCACTCCTCTGTTTAAAATGGTGAAAACGATTCGTGGTTCAGACCTTTCATCAGGATTTGTTTTCAGCATCGTCTACAGAAATCATCTTTCTGCCCATCATCTGACAATTTAAATCCAAACCATCTCCGAAAGAACAGTCATTGTTTTTCATTTTATTCAGCAGCTAAGCTGCTCTTCATATTATCTTTCTTGTTTACTTGAGCTAAACGTCTCCGCTCCCGCCCGCCCACTTCCTGGAGAAGCAGGAAGGAGGGGAGTGCAGCTGAAGGTTGTGCGTTTGTGTTCAAGGAGGGAGAAGGAGGGGGGCCACGTGGGAGAAAGACAGCAGGAGGATCTCCAAGTATAAAACTATATCGTTTTATGCTGGTGAAGATTCTCAGTCGTCCAGGACATGATAAAATCAGAAAAAGCGCTCAATACAAAAACAAATGGACTTTATTAATAAAGTCCATTTGTTTTTGTATTGAGCGCTTTTTCTGATTATATCGTTTTATATTGATATATACAGTATCTTCAACTTATTATATTGTTATACTGTATACAGTATCTTCAACTTATATCGCAAAAAACATTCTACAGTATCAATATTTATAAAATATTGATATATTGCCCTGCTCTACCTGATACCTTCCAACAGAAGGTATGAGATGCTTAATGAGGTACAGAAGTTTGCTGTAGCCGTCTCTTTGTGTGTGTCTCTGCAGGGTCTGGCATATGTGGAGTTTGCAGATGAAGCTCAGGCGTCTCAGGCAGTGCTGAAAATGGATGGCATTGAAGTGGAAGGCAACAAAATCTCTGTTGCTATAAGTAACCCACCGCGTAGAAACCTGATGGATCAGGCTGGTTCCAGCAGGCCCATGGCAGACTTGATGCCTCGCCACGTTTATGGAGCGTACGTTTACTGCCATTACTTTTGTACTAAGTTTTATTACAACAGTAATAAAATTCTAATTTCCCCCTCATTTTCTTTCCCCAGGAGAGGAAAAGGTCGTACTCAGCTGTCTTTGATTCCTCGTTCCCTGCACCGTCAAACGCCAACCGCAGGCAAAGTCGAGAACGGGACCGCAGCTGAGCAAGCGTCGGCGTCAGTCAACACGGCAGAGCACGCAGCTGGAGATTCGAGGTCTCTGTCGAATTCAGACTTTGCCAAGATGCTTCTCAACAAGTGAGATGAGCTGGAGAAATACAACCGCCTTTCCCACTAAAAGCCATCCTGTGTCTTTACAAACTAGTGTTGGTGATTTTTTTGTAATCGTTTACCTGATAAACCCTTTAACCTCAGCCAGATTATCATTCTTCGTTCTGCAAGATTGCCTTAACTGTCATCCTCCTGCCCTCCATCACACACCCAGTGTGACAGGTTGTTGAATGCGGCTGCCAAGTTATTTTATAAAAAAGTGTATCATATTTGTATGTAAATATACTGTATTGAAAGTTGTTGCTCTTATGTTTGATTTTGTTTTGTGCTGTTAAAGGGATCCAATTCTGCGAGAGTATATTTTTAAGATTTCAAAGCAGCTAAACTTGTGAATGTTAAAAAAAAAAAAAGTACTGGTATATGCAAAAGCTCTGATATGGTGGTGTATTATAGTTGCTATGTGTACATAATGTGGATGTGCTGCAGTGAGGAAAACCTGTTCTCTGGCTGTTTTAATGGAATTAAGGGTTTTTTGTTGTGTACGTTAGAGATCTGAGCAAGAACCATGAGGTGTATTTGACAAATAAATCTTTTTAGTTTGATAGAATACAAAAAGTATCATCTGCTATAAATCACCATTGTGTTGCTGGAGTACAGAATCATCACAGTTCTTATTGGGCAACTTTTTTTGTACAAGAGCCGCCAACATTTTTTACTTCTCATGGTTCCAAGAATATTATCACTTATCTTAACTTACTGATTGTGTTCAGGAACAAAACATCCTGAATCAAATCTGTTACGTTTCAGATGTCAGCTTGTTTCCCGTTTCTGACTTTAAGACCAGATTTCACACCGAAATTCACAGGTTACATATGAAGACCATAGTAATGCTAATTAGCTTTTTTCTGCTTTTTCTGTAGTTTATACTCGCTTATTGTCCAGTTTGTCCGATGGTGTATATACCGTACCCAACTAAGTGAATCATTTTATTTTTTAAATTGGTTTAAATTCATGTCAACTGAATTATTTCCAGCATCCATAAACTGGAGCTGTTTGAGTTTGGATTTTTTTTACTATGGAGAAAGGAAAAAAAAAGATCTTTTTCATAAAGCCCTGTAAGCAAACATAAATTTGCAAGAAAATAAAAAGTTAACCTAAATTTTTTGGGGGACTTTGTTGTTTTCAGAGATGATTTCACCTTTCTGAATAAACAAGGGATTATGACC
>JBBPBX010027127.1:0-30715 GCA_038048925.1 Garcialebias charrua
AATTGTTATTTTTATGTTTTAGTTCAATTTTTAGTGTATTTGCGATCGCTGCCAACGCGCAGCCGGCAAAAATTAAACGAGCGGACCACAGGCGGAAGGACCGGGTTCGACGGGACCCTCTTCCGGCGCGATGGAGCGGAGCTTCAACTGTACAGCCTTGCAGCAGCCTCGCAGCAGGCTCGCAGCAAGAGGACCTTCTCCTTACAGATTAATTTACGGGAGACACTTGGTGAACTTTGTGTTGTCTTCACTGGAACAGCGATAACTCCCAAAATCTCATCGCGTGCAACGAGCGGAGCTGGCGAAAACCGGAAGAGGAACAAGCTAACATTAGCTTCGGATTCGGGTGGTCTAATGCTAAAAGGAGCAGCAAACTGCGGCGCGCTCAGACGGGTTTCGGTAAGTTATCTTAAGCTAACACTAACAGTAAGTCAAATGAGTAATAAAAAAAGAGCTAATTTTAAAACAACAACACATTACAGATACTGGCTGTTACAGAGGGCGTGAACAGATCGTTGAAGGGCGTGGACTTCAAGAAACCGGTCGTTCAAAACGAAAGTTAAAAATGGCAGAATTAAAAAGGGTATAATTGATTATCTAATAATTATTTTGTGCATTAAATTGAAGGAATAGGGTCTGGATATCCCACAGAAATACCATAAAAATTTAAAAAATACATCTGAGGTCCCCTTTAAAAGACAGAGTGGACCTACAAAAAGCAAGTTGCCCAGTAGCTGAATTGGTTAAGCATCACACGGTTGGCGCGCAGAGCTTTTTCTCGAAGCTGGTTCGAATCTCACTCGGTTCGGTTATAACTTATTTTACGTTTGTCTTTTACTGGATTAAAAAAAAGAAGGAGTTTCACAAACTCCTTCTTTTTAATCTCAGTCCTCATTTTTTTATCCAATAAAAGACAAACGTAAAATAAGTTTTAACCGTACCGAGTAAGATTCGAACCAGCTTCGAGAAAAGTATCTGCGCACCAACCGCGGGATGCTTAACCAATTGAGCTACTGGGCAACTTGCTTTTCATAGGTCCACTCTGTGTTTTAAACGATTGTCCCTCAGAAAATCCTTGCTACGCACGTGAAAAATAAGCTGATTTGTAATCAGTTCTTAACAACAGTAAACTCAGAAACACTAATATATATATTCAGCTAACAAATTTTTTTTGCGGCGTCCCTTCTCTTTCCACACACACACCAAGTGCGCACACTTCCCACCCATTTCAAGAGAACGCCCCACCCACTTCAAGGCCAGCTCTTCGGAAGGCTAGACCGTCCCATTTCAGCAGTTTCGTCCAGCCCACCCGGCCTTGTGAGTGCGTGGCCTACTCGACCCAGCCTCTGAATTGAGACGCAGCCACAATGAATACTGGATACGGGCACCAGCGACCCACACAATGGAAAGAATAGGTAAAGACAATAATGAATGGCTGGATGGAAAACCTTTTGTCATAAGAACTTTGCACAATCTTGTATAGACTCACTGTAGCAAGATTGGTATAGTTAGGTACAGTATAGTTTTAGGAAAAATGTGATGCAGATTTTCCACAAAGTAGGTACGTATTTTATATTAAATCTTTATAGTGTAAATCTGGGTTCATGAATGCCATCCATCCATCTATCATCTTTACCCGCTTCTTCCTTTTCGGATCACGGGGGTCACTGTTGCCCATGTTGAGCCATCACTGTCAGAGAGGCGGAGTACATCCTGGACAGGTCTCTAGGCCATGACAGGAGTTTATGAATGGAAGCCAAAAATAAAAGCTCTAGAGACATTTTGTAAGAATGATGAGCAGCACTGTTTTTCCCCCATTTTGTGTGTGCTTGCATGTTTTTGTGTGTTTGTTTGTTACCAAGATATTTCTTGAACCACTGGACACATGTTTATCAAAATCATATTAAGTAATTGTTGGACATCATCAAGTATAACTGGTTAACTTTTGGAGTCAACCTAAATCAAAATGGCTACCACAGCCCACTAACCTTAAAATCAGCAAAACAGCTATAACTCAGTCACTTCTAAAGATATTGTCATAAAGTTTGGGGTGAAAGTTGTTGTGACTGAACCTATGAAATATTCTGAGCACTAAAATATGGCACAAGATCTTTCTTCAAAAGTTGCCAAAGGAGTATATGTATGATAACGTATAATGTCTGGATTACGTTCACAACTGATACATTTATGAAGAAAACGTAATTCAAATTGCTCACCACACCACAAGCAATAGTCATGATCAGAGGTGTTTGTTTATCAGCCAGCTCGGTTGAGCTCTGACACAGGTCCACATCCTTGGGGAGGGGAAGGAGGGGAGCAGAGCATCTTGTTTCCATAACATCCAGAGATAAATTGAGATAGTCAGTGTCCTAAGCCCACAGCCAGATTCAGATTTCAACATAACATTGTTTTGGGTCAGGCTGAGCTCATTGATTTCCATGTCTGACTTTACAGTCTCTCTAGTACATCTACATATACGCGGCCATGGCATAGTGGTAATGGCAGTCGTCCCCTGATTGGAAGGTTGGAGGTTCGAATCCCGGTTCCCCACACCATGTGTCGTTGTGTCCCTGGGCAAGACACTTAACCCCGAGTTGCTCCCGGAATTCCCGGTAAGACTGGATGGCGCCTTGCATGGCAGTCTGCCGCTACCCGCTTTTCTGGGCTGATTAACGCGGACGTCAGGAGACCCTGAAATTGTGAACACGGACAACTGGACCCGAGAAGATTGATCATCTTTGAAGGTAACAAGTCACTAGATGTTTTGCCAAGTGGACCAAAGGCTAGCGAGCATCTGCCAGAAAGTATGTGGTCTCTGGTTTACAGCACATACTCTCAGGATAACCCTCTGACTCATTTTCTTCCATCCTCCACCTTTCCTTCTTCTCATGTTGAAACTTATCCTAAACTATATATTTTGCCAGTAACTAAACTTTAAGTTTGTACCCACAGAAATAAGTTATACAAAGACCCATAACTTCCATCCATCCATCCATCTTCTTCCGCTTATCCGGGGTCGGGTCGCGGGGGTAGCAGCCTAAGTAGGGAGGCCCAGACTTCCCTCTCCCCAGCCACTTGGAGCAGTTCCTCCGGGGGAATCCCAAGGCGTTCCCAGGCCAGCCGAGAAACATAGTCCCTCCAGCGCGTCCTGGGTCTTCCTCTGGGTCTCCTCCCGGTGGGACATGCCCGGAACACCTCACCAGGGAGGCGTCCAGGAGGCATCCTAACCAGATGCCCGAGCCACCTCAACTGGCTCCTCTCGATGTGGAGAAGCAGCGGCTCTACTCCGAGTCCCTCCCGGATGACTGAGCTTCTCACCCTATCTCTAAGGGAGAGTCCAGACACCCTGCGGAGAAAACTCATTTCAGCCGCTTGTATCCGAGATCTTGTTCTTTCGGTCATAACCCAAAGCTCATGACCATAGATGAGGGTGGGAACGTAGATCGATCGGTAAATTGAGAGCTTTGCCTTTTGACTCAGCTCTCTCTTCACCACGACAGACCGGTACAGCGCCCGCTTCACTGCGGACGCTGCACCTATCCGCCTATCGATCTCACGCTCCAGTTTTCCCTCATTCGTGAACAAGATCCCGAGATACTTAAACTCCTCCACTTGGGGCAGGACCTCCTCCCCGACCCGGAGAGGGCATGCTACCCTTTTCCGGCTCAAGACCATAACTTGTGTTCTGTTTTTCCTATGTTTAAATCTGCTGAACAGTTAGTTATAGGAAATTCTGATCGATCAATCCATGTAAATATGTTGTGATGTAATTTAATGATTTGTTAATTAAATGATTCAGTTCTGCTGAACCAACATAAATTATTGTTTCATTTGTCTTTTCCATCTCACCACTGAGTCACAGATTTATTGAATATTAAACTGAAAAAGTGAGAACCCGTGAATTATTTATGTATTTTCGTGTCAGTCAAACCCTGTATGGAGGACCAAACTGACATAATAATAAATAAAATAAATATATATATCTGACATAAAAGAATAAATATATAAATCAAAGTAGAAATATATATCCTACATAATAATAAATAAAAGAATAAATATATAACTCAAAGTAGAAATATATATTTTAATGAGAAATAAAAGCATAAATATATATATATATTCTTTTTTATTTCTCCTTACACATGAGTTTCCGTCATGTATTTCTGTTCTCTGTTTTTCCGTTTGCTGTATTTATTGCTGTATTGTTTGTTGTATTGTTTGCTGTATTTATTGCTGTATTGTTTGCTTGCTGTATTTCTGCCTCATCGTTATGTTAATGAGGAGGGCTGCTTTCTAAGTCCAGCTTTACTATTTGTCAATAAACAGGAAGGAGAACGATCAGTGCGCAGAACGATTGAGCATGCCTGCACTGCGGACCTCTTAGGAGAGCTCCTTATTTGAGAGGAAGTGAACAACCATTAGAGATGTATCGTAGGATTGCTGAGGAATTAAGGCACGTTGCTAGCTTAGCTGAAAGTAATACAGTCAGTGATGACTATTTACCGTTTCGAGTCAATGTTTTGAGTGAAGGGATGCACAATCGATCTGCACACTGATCGTTATCCTTCCTTTTTATTGACCACTACTTCTACTTTGATTTATTTATTTATTCTTTTATGTCGGATATATATTTCTTTTATGTCAGTTTGGTCCTCCATAACCCTGCTCAAATTTACATCTAAAATATAGGTAAGATCAGTAAGCTGACTAAGTGCCTATATTATTACACATGTGTATATGTATATGTATGTANGGTCGGGGGTTCCCTGTATATATATATATATATATATATATGATATATATATATATATATATATATATATATATATACAGGTAGTCCCCGACTTACGAGCGAGTTTCGTCCCTAGGGGGCGCTCGTATGTCAAAAATTCGTAAGTAGGATCACATATTAAATGAATACATGTACAGTACTGGACAGTCACCAAGCACTTAGCCTATCCTAACACAGTTTTTAAAGATGAAGGAATAAGTTGAATTGTCTCCCTTTCACATAAAGGGAGCAAGCTCCCTATGGAGCCTGCAGGGAGGAGGGAGACAATTCAACTGACTCCTTCATCTTTAAAAACTGTGTTAGGATAGGCTAAGTGCTTGGTGACTGTACAGTACTGTACATTTATCTATTTATTAAAAATATACAGTATATACAGTATTTTTATTTTTTATTGTTTTTTATTTATAAATAGATAAATGTACAGTACTGTACAGTCACCAAGCACTTAGCCTATCCTAACACAGTTAAGGAGTCAGTTGAATTGTCTCCCTCCTCCCTGCAGGCTCCATTCCCATAAAGGGAGCTAGCTCCCTTTATGTGAAAGGGAGACAATTCAACTCACTCCTTCATCTTTAAAAACTATGTTAGGATAGGCTAAGTGCTTGGTGACTGTACAGTACTGTACAGGACCATGTCAAAAACACATGCAACGTCAGATTTTTTGAATTACAGCTATTGTGGTTATTGATTGGATCAGATCAGATTTAATATTAAGGGCATGTCCAGAGCTGGCTCACTGTGACTTCACCGAGAACACCATGGCTGGACTCCCAGGCTGCCTTGCTCAAAATAAACATTTGAGGGGCTTAACCCTTAGATGCATAAGTGGGGTCAAAAATGACCCCGAGGGTTGTTATTCTTCAAAATCTCTGAAACTAAAAGTTTTTACTCTTCCATATTCCAGGTTTTCCTCATAAAACATGTTTGTGACTTCAAGCCATTTTAATTTTTTAAAATGTTTTTATACATTTTCAGAAATTGCAGTTTTTATGTCACTACCCCAGTTTTTCATGAGTGGGGTCAAAAATGACCCCAAGCATTTCCTATAGAATCTCAAGGGTTTGCTTTGGGAACCTTTGATTCTTACCAACTGTGACTGTCAAGAAACATTTTCTGTCTCATTTACACATCTGATTCCTGCAGTCTCACCACTAGGAGGTCAGTTTGACACAGCAGTAAACATGTATTATCTTCATTTACCAACTCCATGACTTTATTGATAGAATATCATGTTGGTCAACAAAGTAGACACTCTTAGCTAACTACAAAATAATGTTAGTACTTAAGCTAGCTAACATTACACTAGCTTAGTAAGCCAGCTGATATTACTGCATTTGTTGTGTAGAAACTCACTGTATTCATAATTCCTTGTAACAAATGCAAACCTGTTGGATAACCTATTATATATTATTATATATATATTATATATATATATTATTTTAAAAATCTGTATGCCTCTTTTATGATTGTCTATTGTTGTTGCTGTTGTCCATTGTTGTCATAGTCCTTTGTTGAAACCAGGTCTCATGTTTGTCTGTTTTATGTTTTCTCATCTAAACTATCATGGCTACTTGGAGGACAGCGATACCCGAAGACCTTGCTCGAGATATGATCCTGAACGGATGGGATGAAGAACCCATCAGTGGTACTGACTCGGGATCTGGCATCTTGAATGTAGAGGATACAGATTATTGTCCACCTGGACATGTCAGGCTGTCTGGAAACCAACCTGCCTCTGCTGAACAAGATCAGTCAGACACGGAGGAGTCCTCTGAGACCTCCAAAGAGGGAATGGATATTGTGTCCAACAGAATGAGCCATGAGGGCTCTTACTAGGCAGAGTTATCTCCCACTCAGGCTAAAACACCAAGCCACAATTTACTGAGAAGTCGGTCAGGGCCTGCACCTGGGTTTAGCACCATCTCTCAATAGATGCATGAAAGCTGTTTATCACTGATAGTATGGGCAGCATGGTGGCACAACTAGTAGAGCTGCTGCCTCTCAGCGAGCAGGTCCCTGGTTAAAATCCCGGTCCAGGGGCCTTTCTGGGTGGAGTTTGCATGTTCTCTCCGTGCATGCGTGGGTTTCCTCCGGGTACTCTGGTTTCCGCCCACAGACCAAAAACATGCATGTTAGGCTGATTGGTAACTCTGAATTGTCTCTAGGTGTGAGTGAGAGAGTGAATGGTTGTTTGTCTCTATGTGTCCATATGATGGACTTGCAACCCGTCCAGGGTGTACCCCGCCCCTCGCACAGTGATTGCTGGACATGGGCACCGGCGACCCCCGTGACCCAAAAATGGAAGATAATGGATGGATAGTATATTAGAAGAGGTGTTGACATGAACAAACGTAGAGGGAAGAAGAGTTGCAACAAGCAGAGGAAAAGAGTGGAAAATCTAAGCAAACAGGAGCTCATGGCCTTCATTAGAGTGATCATTCTAGCAGGAAGTGAGAAGAACTGGAATGTACCAATGTGTGTGCTCTTTGGGAGTCTTCTACACAACCCAAGGTACCCTGAACCTACCAACCAACATCACTGAAGCAATTGGAAGATGTGGAGTGACAAAAGTGGCAAACAAGTAACAGAAGAGAAAGAGGTGCCAGATGTGTCCAAATAAAACAAAAATAGCAAAGCCACCAATTGGTGCAGGAAATGCAGTGTCACAGCCAAAAGCAAATAGTTTGACAACTGCACACAGTGACTAGAGAAAATATGTTTGTGTGGGCACATGTGAGTGTACAGTGTTCTGATTGTATGTTCATTCTCTTTTTTGTCCTTCAGACAGATGGACATTCTAGCAATAATTTGAAGATTTATGATGTTATTTCGTGTGAAAAAACCTTATAAAAAGTTATGAATAACCATATTAAATGTAAAATCAGTCTTTTGTTGACCCAGATATAATAAGTACAACTGCCTTTAACCAAAATTAAAGACATCATTTAAATTCATTGCAAAAACCCATTGATTCTAATTGGGGTCATTTTTGACCCCACTCATGGAAGAGTGTAGGTATTGGTCATTCATGCATCCTAGGGTTAAAAACAAAGGCACTGAACGAGGGCGGTGTTGGATGAGCAAAAGACTGTCCACAAAGACTTTCAGCAAAGCAAAGCAAAGAATTTGTCAAAGAACTGTCAAAACAAGGTCATCAAACACAAATGGCCAGAATATGCGGTCCAGATGTGAAGGATCTTGGAGGATGAAAAATTTAGCACCAAGAAACAAAAAAATCTCACTGGATGCTGTAACGAGAGTGGTCTGAACACGTTCTCCAACAAGACAAAGAGAACAGGTCCTGAAGTCACCCACGCCAACTGTCCAGCAAAAGGTCATGCCCCTGTATGGATCTGTGAGGATCTGTCAATGCCTTGGTATCGTTTCAAATCTGTAGTCTGCTATGATTAATTTTTTTTAAATGAAACACATATGCTCATGATATGGCCTGCTAGACTAGCAAGGCCACGAAATTTGGAGTTTATATTGTACTTATGTGGGTCTGACGACTTATTTTTCTGCTTCCTGTAACTCCGTAATGATATAGGGATAATGATCCCAGCTCATAACCCTGAAACAAGTTAATGTTTATATTTTTTGTTTTTACAGATTAAATTTGTGTCTCCACAAACATTCATACACTGTTTTGTGGAGCTAAAGAAAGGATAGCAGATTATCCTTGACGGAGTGCATTTTGGTGGGTCTGGTTTGCCACAAAGGGATTGGTTAAACATTGTTAGAACAATTTTTGTAGCTTTATGCTTTCAAATCTTCGATTGTTTATACTATACCATACCATACCACTTTATTTATAGAGCACTTAAACAGACGCAAGGCCAACCAAAGTGCTGTACAATAGAAACAAACAAGCAAAGCAAACAGGAAAACAAAAACAAAATATAGATAGAAATAGCAACAGAAACTAACTAAAATGGTGAACAGTGTACAGTATATTGCAGAAAGGATCAAAACAAATCACATCATGTTAAAGGCGAGAGAATAGAAGTGGGTTTTTAATCGAGACTTAAATACTGCGAGTGAGGGAGCTTGCCTGACACTCAGTGGCAACTCATTCCTGTATACATGTCTGTAAATTATAACCCATAAAAACATAGGTGGAACAGGAACCAGTTTCACTTAGGAAATTTTGGAAAATGTTCCTAGAAATAACTAATAATAATAAAGAATAAATCACTAATAACACTGATAATGGCTCATAAAAAGGAAACAGCTCATACATTGATTAGATCATCAGTTATACAAAAATAACTTCTTAGATTTTTATATTCAACAGCATAGCCATTTAAAGGATCATATAAGAAGAATGAAAATTAGCACGTTGTACTGTAGGATAAATCAGATAAACCTTCAAACCACATTGCTTTTGTATATGTTGTTTAATAAACAGGTACTGTATATGTCGTTTAAAGCTGCACTATGTAACTTTGTAATGCAGTCTGTAACTTTTCTAACAATATATTTTTAACATATTTCGGTAACACTTTATAATAACTACACACTATTAAGCCTTATTTAAGCATTAATAAACATTTACACTATTAATTAACACACTTGTTAACGCTTTATACATAAAGAATAATGAGTTCCAAAACCTACGTACTCAATGTTTATTCATGCTTAATAACTCGTGAATTAACTATGCTATCTATATTTGTAAATGCACAAATTAATGTGCTTTCAGCACATGTATTAAATGCGTACTAATTGTTAAATAATGTTTCAATTCACTATCTATTAATCCTGCAATGCATCATTAATTAAGGCAGTTGCTAGTAGTTACCTAAGTGTATTTGTGAACCATTCTAAAGTGAAGACTATTCATGCTTTATTAAGGTTTTGTTAATGTTTCATAAATCCTAAATAGCCACAAGTTATTTTTCCCTTGTGGAAATCAGACAAAATGATTTCACTATCTATTAATCCTGCAATGCATCATTAATTAAGGCAGTTGCTAGTAGTTACTTAAGTGTATTTGTGAACCATTCTAAAGTGAAGACTATGCCCAGCTGTTTATCCGCATTTTAACATGTTACATCGGTGTCCATCAAACATCTGAGGCTGCCAGGCACACATGGATGCGAGCTCCCGGCCCCAGCAGGCGTCTCGGACCGCCACCAGTCGGGTCCGTTAGCATTAGCATGTTAGCTCGTGGTCCCTCCACTAAATCTTGCTGTCTGCTGCTTCACGCGTTCCACAGCGTCTTTGTCCTTGGTCTATCTGTCCCTACGCAAAACCGCCGTTCAGCTGCAGCGCATGTGTCCGCGCGGAGCAACCTCTGAACCAACAAGGTTTGGCTGTCGAAGCCGGAGCTAACCGAAGCTAAAAACATAGCCACCGGAAACTGTCGGAAACTACCGGAAATTGCGTAATTCGGCTTAAAAATAACAATAAAAAATAATTGTAATAATAATACTTTATTTATATACCCAGTTAAAACAACCACAGCTGCAACAAAGCTGAAATAAAGAACATTTAAACCTAAATTATTTTTTAAAATTATTATTATTATTATTATTATTATTTTTTTTTTTTTTTGTCTGATTTCCACAAGTGAAAAATAACTTGTGGCTAATAGCCACAAGTTATTTTTCAATTTCCACAAGTGAAAAATAACTTGTGGCTAATAGCCACAAGTTATTTTTCACTTGTGGAAATCAGACAAAAAATAAAAATAAAATAATAATAATAATAATTTTAAAAAATAATTTAGGTTTAAATGTTCTTTATTTCAGCTTTGTTGCAGCTGTGGTTGTTTTAACTGGGTATATAAATAAAGTATTATTATTACAATTATTTTTTATTGTTATTTTTAAGCCGAATTACGCAATTTCCGGTAGTTTCCGACAGTTTCCGGTGGCTATGTTTTTAGCTTCGGTTAGCTCCGGCTTCGACAGCCAAACCTTGTTGGTTCAGAGGTTGCTCCGCGCGGACACATGCGCTGCAGCTGAACGGCGGTTTTGCGTAGGGACAGATAGACCAAGGACAAAGACGCTGTGGAACGCGTGAAGCAGCAGACAGCAAGATTTAGTGGAGGGACCACGAGCTAACATGCTAATGCTAACGGACCCGACTGGTGGCGGTCCGAGACGCCTGCTGGGGCCGGGAGCTCGCATCCATGTGTGCCTGGCAGCCTCAGATGTTTGATGGACACCGATGTAACATGTTAAAATGCGGATAAACAGCTGGGCATAGTCTTCACTTTAGAATGGTTCACAAATACACTTAAGTAACTACTAGCAACTGCCTTAATTAATGATGCATTGCAGGATTAATAGATAGTGAAATCATTTTGTCTGATTTCCACAAGGGAAAAATAACTTGTGGCTATTTAGGATTTATGAAACATTAACAAAACCTTAATAAAGCATGAATAGTCTTCACTTTAGAATGGTTCACAAATACACTTAAGTAACTACTAGCAACTGCCTTAATTAATGATGCATTGCAGGATTAATAGATAGTGAAATCATTTTGTCTGATTTCCACAAGGGAAAAATAACTTGTGGCTATTTAGGATTTATGAAACATTAACAAAACCTTAATAAAGCATGAATAGTCTTCACTTTAGAATGGTTCACAAATACACTTAAGTAACTACTAGCAACTGCCTTAATTAATGATGCATTGCAGGATTAATAGATAGTGAAATCATTTTGTCTGATTTCCACAAGGGAAAAATAACTTGTGGCTATTTAGGATTTATGAAACATTAACAAAACCTTAATAAAGCATGAATAGTCTTCACTTTAGAATGGTTCACAAATACACTTAAGTAACTACTAGCAACTGCCTTAGTTAATGATGCATTGCAGGATTAATAGATAGTGAATTCAAACATTATTTAACAATTAGTAAGCATTTAATACATGTGGTGAAAGCACATTAATTTGTGCATTTACAAATATAGATAGCATAGTTAATTCATGAGTTATTAAGCATGAATAAACATTGAGTACGTAGGTTTTGGAACTCATTATTCTTTATGTATAAAGCGTTAACAAGTGTGTTAATTAATAGTGTATTAAGTGTGAATCATCCTTAATTAATGATGTTTTCATTGTTAATTAAATGTTTGTTAATGCTTAAATAAGGCTTAATAGTGTGTAGTTATTATAAAGTGTTACCTATTATTCAACCTTTATTTAGGCAGGTTGATCTCATTGAGCCTCGAGGACTCATTTACAAGAGAGATCTGTCTACAAACTAAAGAATGCCAATATGATCTGTAAATAAGATGGAGCTAGGTTGTTGAGATCTTTGTAGGTTAGAAGTAGGATTTTGAATTCAATTCTGGATTTGACAGGGAGCCAATGGAGAGAAGCTAAAACTGGAGGGATATGATCTCTCCTATGAACTTCCATTAAAACTCTGGGAGCAGCATTTTGGATCAACTGAATACATTTTAAAGAAGTATTTGACACCCAGATAACAAACCATTGTAACAGTCCAGTCTAGACTTCATAAATCCATCCCCATCAATCACACACCCAGGACCTTACAACAAAGTGTGCACTGCTACAGAGCCTAAAGACAAAGAGGTATCACTGATCCGTCTCACAAATAAAATTAATCTGTATAATTAAAGGCATAGCATTTTTTGCCTGTATTTGACCCATAACAAATTATTTTGTGACTGAATGTCACAAATCTATTTTTATTTTTTATTTTTTTATCCAGTTCAGGTCACTTTCATATGTTGTTCTACATACAGTAGTTATTTTCTGCATGTAACAGGTTTAACCACAACCTGTAGCACTGAAAAGATACACAAAGGTGAGTAGGTTTATTAACTGGGGAAAGGAATGATCTGGAATGGGAGGATCAGTGGAGGAGGACCACAGGTTCAAAATAGGTTCTTCCAGATTTGTAGATGCTGATAGGCTCTGCATACATTTGGCACAAGTTTCACTAACAATGATCATAAGTTTTAAAATGCTGTCATAAGCTGATATGTTTTTTGTACAAGTAACAAGTCATGGATAAGTTACTCATTAGTTTTGGCTTTTATGTGAATGCTTTTGTACAGCGCCCTGAGACAACATCTGTTGTGACCGTGCAATATAAATAAACTGAATTGAATTGAAACTAAGTAGTGAAGACTGAATGTTGCTGAAAGCACTAGAAAAGTAAAAAAATAAATAAAAATACATGGCTCTCACAGTGCTCCCCGAATAGTCCAGGTAGGAGATAGGATTGCATCATGCATTCCAATGTCTGAACAATATATGAACTGCAGGGGATCCAGTTTGGAGCTTATCAGAGTCTGAAGATGGTTCAGCACCATCCTCTTAATGGTTTCATCAGGTGAGAGGCCAGTCTTCTGTCTTGTTGTTCACAGCGGCTACCTGGACCTCCATGAAACTGTTCTGATCTGTCCTTTCATGCATGTTGCCACTGTTTTCACGTGGCGTGATAAATGGCTTCATGAAGGACATGACCACCATGTACTTCCATTTTGGAGTGCTGTCTGCGGCTGCCCCACTCCGGTTTCTGTCTCTGTCCTTTTTTACCTCCTTCGCATACGTGTCCCGGAGACTCTTCCACCTTTTCTTGCATGTTTCCACTAAACAAAGGAATGGAAAAACGTTAAACGTGGTGGCTATACTTTGTGTTAGCTGAAATCATTCGTATTTTTATCCATTTTGTGATGTAGTTTGAAAGTTATCATTGGTTGAACAAACTGTCTTATAAGGGGCAGATACAATAACAGTTCATCTTTTTTTGCCTCCTTTCATTTTATCTTACTTGTATTCTTGTATGTGATGAAACTGTCTTGTATTGTTCTTTTAAAATGAATGAATAAACACCAAATCAAAATCAAATCAAATCGGCTAGCAGAGCTTAAACTGGCTAAACGTGAAACGTTCAGAATTCAAAACTTACCCGGTATACCGAGTTCCTCACTGATACTCCGCCAGGCAAGGACCTTTTTATTTCTGTCTCTGTAGAGCAGACTTGACTGGTCGTAAAGGACTGGATGGGAACACACAGCTACAATCAGTTTCTCTTCCATTGTACACGACTTCGCGGGTTTTTTCTGTGTCCCACAAACAATACGTCACACAGTTGCGCAATATCCGTCCCCTCGTTTCCGCGTCTCATAGCGGACTCTCTCCCCCTCTCTCCTCCCCCCAACTCTCCCTGATTGGTTGACACACGCGTTCACGAGTTTGAACGGCGAAATCTTCAGCTAGATCAACGTGTGCTTTGGAGGCTGACGTGGGTTCACGTGCACGGAAAACGCTTTCCAGCACGCTCAACACGCACGTGACGCCCGACGCCAAGACGCGCCTGGAGGCGCGTCTCCCATTGACTTTGCATGTAAACTGGATGCTCCTGCAGTTGAAAAGCTGTTCGGTGTGGACGTACCATCAGGCCGACGGAGCGCAATATGCGGAATTATAGCTCCATGAAATTGGAGTTTTTGGCGCTGAAGTGGGCCATGACCCAAAAGTTTCGAGATTACCTCTTGGGGCATAAGTGTGTTGTCTTTACCGACAACAATCCATTAAGTCATTTGGCTTCAGCTAAATTGGGAGCAACAGAGCAGCGCTGGGCTGCCCGGTTGGTATTATTTGATTTTGAAATCAAATATCGTTCTGGCAGAGCCAACGGGAATGCTGATGCATTGTCAAGGCAGCATCCCGTTGGTGTACAGGACTTGGAAATGATGGTCCCTGGTACAGTCCTTCCTGAACCCTTGAGAGAGGTTTTGCCGGGGCAGCAAAGGGAGGTTACTCAAGTGGCTGTTATGGCCTTGCCTAACCATGCCATCACTGAAATAGGTGTTTTTCAGTAGACTGACCCAACCATACAAGAGTTTTTGGTTTTTTGGAAGCAGAAACGCCATCCCATTGCACAAGATCGTAAACGGGTATCCCAGCAAGTTCTGGTGTTACTCCGACAGTGGGATAGGTTGGTCGAAGAGAATAGCATTTTGTACCGGCAGGGGTTCAAACCTGCTGGTGGTGAGGCAATCCTTCAATTGGTGTTGCCAACCTCTTTAAAGGAGGAAACTTTGAAAAAGGTTCACCAGGAGCATGGCCATCAAGGTGTAGAGCGAACATTAGAGCTCCTGCGCCAACGTTGTTACTGGCCAGGCATGTCTGCAGATGTGGAGCAATGGTGCCAGACCTGTGAGAGATGCCAGGTAGCAAAAAAGTCGCAGTCACAGGCCTGTG
The DNA here is from genome assembly GCA_038048925.1 of Garcialebias charrua. NCBI lineage: Eukaryota > Metazoa > Chordata > Actinopteri > Cyprinodontiformes > Rivulidae > Garcialebias > Garcialebias charrua. The sequence continues at coordinate 14,995 of JBBPBX010027127.1, forward strand.
TATTCATGGGGCATTTGTTGGCTTCACAGCCTAATGAGATTCTAGCCATTGATTTTACTATGTTGGAACCTAGTCATAATGGATTGTAGAATGTACTGGTTATGACAGATGTGTTTAGCAAGTGCACACTTGCTTTTCTTACCAGGGACCAGAGTGCGTCAACCGTAGCACAGGTCTTGGTGAAGGAGTGGTTTTTAAAGTTCGGGATACCTGTCCGAATACATTCGGATCAGGGTCATAGCTTTGAAGGTTCACTCATCCAACAGTTGTGCCAGTTGTACGGCATTGAAAAATCACGCACCACACCGTACCATCCATTCGGTAATGGTCAGTGTGAACGGTTTAATCGAACCCTTCGTGGCCTACTGCGAACATTGCCACCTTCTCGGAAAAGGAATTGGAGTGCATGTTTACCACATGTGTTGTATGCGTATAACACTACGCCACATCAGGCAACTGGGGAATCACCATTTTTTTATGTTTGGGCAGGAACCTCATCTGCTGGTTGACTTCCTTCTAGGAAGAGTTCAGGAGCCTGTGGCTGGAAGTGTTCATGATTGGATCCAGGAGCATCAGGCCCGCCTGCAGGTAGCTTTTGAGGGTGCTCGTGGGAGGTTGAAGGTTGCCGCGGAGCGCCGCAAGAACAACCATGACCAGCAAGTCCACAACGTCCTCCTGAGTGTTGGTCAGCTGGTGTGGCTGCGGGATTTGACCCCACGAGGGCACCATAAGATCCATGACCTATATTACCTAGAGAAGTACAACGTCCTTAGGGAACCCGCTGAAGGAGGTTCAGTGTATACCATCACACCATTAAGTGACCTCACCAAAACTAGAAATGTTAATCGCATTTTGTTGAAGGCAGTGGTAGAGGAGCCTTCAGAGGGTGCTATGGTTCCCAGTGCATCGCTCAGTGATCACTGCCGATCTGAGGATGAGCTATTGGATGATGAGGATTTTTTTGTTTTGAGGAACGAATATCCTCCAGCTCCAACTAGAGTAGTGGTTGGGTTAGGTGACCCACAACCCCAGTTGCAAGGTCTATCTGGCATTTCCACTCAGGAGGGATTGGAGCCTCTAGATCGTTCACCCAGTTGTTCTCTGGTCCCAAGTGAACCAGTTCTACGTCGGTCAGCAAGGTCGACTGCAGGTCAGCATTTTAATATTAATCACCTTCCCAGATCAGCAAATGAAGCTCCCCAAGCTGTAGGCTTTGCTGATCCAACAGCCAGTTCTATTTTTGCTTTTTTTAGACCTTGGAGCTGAGTCGTCGGGACGCCGACACAAAAAAGGGGGGGGGGGTAGAAAGTGGCAGGAAATTAACCAATTCCAAAGTTCTATATGCAGTCAACAGATTTAATGAAAAGTAACTAAAATGAAAAGGATGAAATTACAAAAATCAAAGGATTTATTTAATACTTTATGTTTATATATTCTATTCTGCCACAAAATTAATGTGGTAGGAAGCAGGTGAAGACTCCACCTGCTGCCAGGATAATTGCTTGCTCAGCCAATAACATTAGGGGCACTCACTATAAAAGAGCATAGGTTGTGTAAGGGTCTTGTTTGATACGTCTTTTCAGCGATTCAAAGACGCCTGCTTACGGACGCGTCACACTGCGCTTCCGTGTTACCTTTGCTGCATGCTGAGTACAGGTGAGGTTGGCTTCCTGCACATCTACCTTAGCTTCAAATGTGTTGTTTATGTATTTTTATGTCGGCAGATAATTGTCAGCGCATTTACAATCTTGTTGATGGCGAGTGAAGTGACTCCTCCTGCCAGCGTGTTGTTGTGAGTGTTCCCGTTTGTGCGGGAGTGAGGAGAAAGCCTGATCGGTATGTGGAAACAATCATGAGCCTTATGTAAATCAATTTGCTCTAAACTATTTTAGAGTCAGAGAGTCAGAGAGTCTTTATTGTCATTTGCACCGCATGTGGTACATGTGATGAAAACGAGATTATGTACACGGGGTCCCAGTTACATCCAACAACAAATGCAAGAGAAAAACAGTAATAACATCTAGAATTAACTAAGAAAAACATCAACTAGTAATACACTAAGCCTAATATAGTGGGAATAAACAGCAGCACGAACATGAGTTTGTATGAGCAGATGGTCACAGATGAACACAGATGAACACAGCAACAAGAAAACAGATCAGCATCAGCATGATGTGATATTTTGCAGTGTTTATTTTTTATTTTATTTTTATTTATTCATGAGTCTAACAGCCTCAGGGTAGAAGCTGTTCCTCAGTCTAGTGGTTCTACACTTGATGCTCCTCAACCTCCGTCCTGAGGGGAGTGGGGCAAAGAGTGAGTGTGCTGGGTGAGTGAGGTCTTTCATGATGCAGGTGGCTCTTTTCCTGCATCTGGAGGTGTAAATGTCTGTGATGGTGGGGAGACTGACTCCAACAGACTTCTGTGCAGCCTTCACCACTCTCTGTAGAGCTTTCCTCTCTTCAACTGTGCAGCCTCCATGCCACACGTTGATGCTGGAGCACAGGATGCTCTCCACTGCACACCTGTAGAACGAGGTGAGAACTGGGCTGCTCAGACCAGCACGTCTCAGCCGTCTGAGGAAGTAGAGTCTCTGATGACCTTTCTTGATCAGGCTGGTGGTGTTGTTGCTCCAGCTGAGGTTATCATTCATGTGTACACCCAAGTATTTGTAGCTGGAGACCACTTCCACTGCAGACCCACCTATTTTCAGTGGGGCATGGGTGTGTTTGTTCCTTCTGAAGTCCACAATCATCTCCTTTGTCATGTGAAGAAGACATGTGTTTTATTGTGAATTGTAGATTTATTTCCACAATCACCACTGCTGCTTTGCTGGGTTTTGAAATAACCTCAGAGACCCTGCTCGTACAAACATTTGGAAGCGGCGTTGGACACACTCACGCCACGAGACAGAAGAGGGAGCAGAGGCTTTTACGTAGCACCTGCTGGAGTGCTGCTGTGACCGTTCTTGGATTTTATCGTTGATTTTACGGAGTTCTTTACCTGTATTTTATTAGTAGCTTGTGCACTTTTCTTTTTGTCTTTTGTTTAAATGATTTATTTCCCTTTTTATTCTACAGATTGGCGAGGAAAGTGCGTGCGGCCTGGATGGTGGCGTTCCTTTCTGTGTGATTGCAGTCCCCAGCACAGAAAGGTGGAGGGATTCAACAAGTGTGTGTGTGAGTTCACGGGTGGCTGTATTTTTTTTTTTCTTGTAAGAATTTATTGAATTTTCCAAATAAACAATTTTACATTAACAAAACAAATCAAATTCTCACCCCACCCCCACCTATACCAGCTCGGCACATCAGTAAACACTTCCACAGTCAGGACATTAAGATGAAAACACCATAAATTGATCTAGACAAAAGAGCAAAAGAGTAAAAAAAATAAAAATAATGATAATTACAAAACTTGCAAAACAAAGGCAGGCCCGCCAGTAACAGTCTTTCATTGCAGGAATTTTAGTACTGGGTCCCATATTTTCTCAAACACACTGATGTTATCTGCATTGCAATATCTCAGTCTTTCCAGATGTAAAGTATTTGCCAGTTCCCCCAACCACATATCAAATGTAGGCACACAGTCTTTTTTCCAAAATCTCAAAATCAACCTTTTTGCAATCACCGTACCAAACAGAACAGCCATTTTCTCATTTTTAGTGGCTGGTTGCAAAGCACTGGAGGCCCCAATGATGGCAATAAGTGGTTCTGGGTCCCATTGTTTCCCAAAAGCTGTCGAAAAAAAATGAAATTTTTTGTCCAAAATGAGTGAAGCTGTACACATGACCAGAAGGAGTGTGTCAAGTTACCAGTAGCAGCCTGACAGCGATTACAAATTGGAGACACGCTTGTAAAAAAGGTGCTTAGTTTCTCTCTCGAATAATGAAGTCTATGTATTGTTTTGAACTGTATGAGGTTATGTCTGGCATTGACTGAACAGTTGGATATACTTCTCAAACACTCCTCCCATACTTCGTCAGATAACTGCTGTCCTAGCTCTTCCTCCCATGCTTTTTTTATCCTGGTTGTGTCTAGGGATTTGTTATTAAAAATCTTGTAAAAATATGGCACTGCCCCTTGGTTGGTAGGCTCAAATTTAATTATTTCCTCCAGAGTGTCGTGTTTCTTTAAATTCCCAAAATCTGCTACATTTTTCCTAACATAATCCCGAACCTGCAAATAGCGGAAAAAACTTGAAGGGGGAAGATTATATTCAGAGCGTAACTGTGCAAAAGATGAAAAGTTCCACTAATATATAGGTCACCTATCACATCAACGCCTCTCATTTTCCATATCCGGAAGTCGGCGTCGCTTAAACCAGGTGCAAAGGAGTGATTTTCACAGATAGGAGTGTCAAAATAAACCACTGGAGCTTTTATAAATTTTTGTATCTGTTTCCATATTCTGATAGTATTGCCAATGATGACAAAATTATTAGTATAGAGTGTTTTGTTGACTTTAACAGGACTATTGAGGAGGGCTGTCAGAGATGACTTACAACAATGCAGACGTTCTAAAGATAACCAGGCTGGACAGGACCTATCAGGTGAGAGTGGGTCCTTCCTCCACCAGGCTAGGATGGATAAATGGCAAGCCCAGTAATATTGCTTGAAATCTGGTAGGGAGAATCCACCCTCCGTTCCTGGTTGAAGTGAAAACATTTTTCAACAGGCAAACAGCAAAAAATTAAATTGTAAAAGAAAGAAGTTTCTTAATATCAAGATAAATGCATAAATAAAAGTACATGCATTATAAACTGAAAATGCATTATTGTGCAGCTCTATGATCCAGATCCTACTGATCACTGCTTTCAAATAGGAAAATAAGAAAATAAATCAAATCAGTTGTATTCTTTCTCATGGCTCTGTCCCCGAGTCCATTCAACTGAAAAATAAATATAAATAAATAAAATACAATAAAATAAAATACAAAAATCTATGGCACACAGCCAAAACAATACTTCCTTCAAAGAAAAATCACGTCTTGTAGAAACAAATGTAAAAATTTAACTGAATTAAAAACTGAAAATTTGTTACAGCTCTGTGATGCTCACTTATCTGAGGCTGAGCTTAATACTTGGGGATGTCTCATATTTTGTACAAGTTCATCAATGTGCAGGGTTAGGCAATGAGCTGAGGAAATCCTCAGGATTGACTGAAGGTGATTATCAGTAAGACGACTCCTGTGTGATGTTTTGTTTAGCTTCATCAAAGAGAACAGTTGTTCACACAGGTACAGTATGTGCTGCCAAACAGAGAGAGCGTCGAGCAGCTTGGATGCGCAACTGGGGCATTGTGTCGGGGATGAAACGTGCAAACTCAGTAGCACCCACTCTTTCATATTTGTCCACCTTACGTTTAGCCATTTTGAGGAGGGGTGTAGCTGAAAGTTGATCTCTGCTCTGACTGCTGATGAATAATGAAGCCACTTGTGCAAGCTGCAGACAGTGACTTCACGAGCTACCTGCCTAAATAACGGTTGAATGATTAGGCATACAGCTGTCTTGTGTGATTTTTTATTAATATACTGTAGTTTTTAATGATTGTTTACTGTTGGCTGCAAGTATCAAGCTGTCAAATTCTTCATTTTCTACAGCTGATAGCTGTTGGTCATTAATTATGATGACGTTTAACAACTTTACGGTGAACATTTGAGCTCCAAGCTTCAGCTGTGTGTTTTTATTGTTCAATCTGAGGCGGGCGCTCTGATTTCAGTCAGTCGCTGTCAGCTTGTCCCTCCTACGAGATTATCAGGTCGGAGTGGACACAGCTGGCCCTGGATGAACAAGAAAAAAAAAACACAGCTGAAGACATGGAGCTCGAATGAGCTCCATGAGCAACAGCTGAATGATCCGAGACGGGGACGCGGCTGGCTCGTACTGCTCGGTTCAGCGAGAGTGTCATCCCGCTGAACTAACTTGACCACGGTTTAATGTGGTGCTATGGCTCTGCAGACATTGCACATTGCTGTCTTGCGGTGTTTAGTGTAAAATATTTCCACACAGCGGACATGTTACCATGAAAAATTGGCTAGCTGTTAGCTAAAATGCTACTCACTGAGTCTGTACGTTGTAGCTGGCTGCAAACTATGGAATGGATTTCCTGGATTTGAGGCGGGTCTTATTACTCTGGGTTCATGAGACACGACTCCGTTCAGAAAATCCATTCTATAGTTTGATCAACCCTGTGCCGTGTGCAAAACACCAGCGGGCGGCTGTGGCTTGCGGGCCAGCTCTAATAGTTATTAAATATCATCCAGGGGGCCATAAATAATTGCTTTGCGGGCCGGATATGGCCCGCGGGCCGCCACTCTGACATATGTGGCCTATATGGTACATCCGCATCTGGTCCAGATGGGAGCAGCCTGAACTCGTCATGGAGTGGGTGATCAGGGTTTGCCAGAATCTGTCTGGCCTTGTTCACTGACCTTACCTTGTGTAGGTCTGCGAGGTTCTTTAGGTCTATGCCAGCAGTTTTGCTGCGCATCTTGACAATCCCCGAGAGTTTGCTCTTGTTCTTGCAGGTCAAAAGTCAAAACCAACAGATGAAGGTAAATGTTGAAATAAACTCAATAAAACATGAATAAAACATTCTCATAAAAGTTGAATCAACATTAAAACCACAAAGCTTCTGATAAAAATACATTCTCTGGTGGACCTTTTTACATCCATGCTGCTGATCTCATGCTGCTGATTACTTCATGTTGCCGTGTTCATCCGTCCACATCTGCTCACATGGACTCATGTTCGTGCTGCTGTTGTTTTGGCACATTGTTTTTGTACTATTAGTGATTAGTGTATTCTTAGTTTTGTGTATTCTTAGCTTAATAGTAAAAGTTTAGTGAATGTTGTATATTCTTAGTCAGTGGTGGGATGTAACTAAGTACAAGTACTTTGTTACTGTACTTAAGTGCATTTTTCATGTATCTGCACTTTACTTAAGTAGAATTAAATGTAAGTACTTTAACTTTTGCTCCACTGCATTTTACATGAAGTATTTGTACTTTCTACTACACCACATTTCTATAATGTGTTGAGTTACAAGTTACATTCATGTTGCAGCTTTTTGATTTGTCATTACTGTAGTTTGAAAGTAACTGATGTTGAGAGGGGAGTTGGTCCATTGAATCACTGCAAAGTGGACAGGTAACATTAGACCTGCCTTCAAGAAGAGCTGGACCAATGACTTATATTCTAGTATAAACATCATTGAGCTGGGAGCACCCACAGCACCTCTAACACACCCAAAATGGATTCCACCACTGAGATTCAGCCAGAAGATACACACGACCCATGGCTTTATAGAAAGATTATATAAAGACTATTGAAATACTATATAAATATTATTGAAAGCCTGTTCAGTACAGCAGGACAGATTCTCTCTCCCAAAAGAGCCAGACTGGACTCAAAAAACTTTGAAAACCAACTTCTTCTGAACTTGAACAATATATTCAAAGTCAAAGTCAAAGTCAACTTTATTGTCAGAACTGCAATATGTACAGGACATACACAGGACCGAAATTGCATTTCTCTCAGTCCCTCGGTGCAACAGTAACCATCTAAACACTAAACACTAAAACATTTAATACACATAAGCATAAAATAGTAAAAAAGTGTAACACTGTCCTGAGTTTTTTCATAATAGTATAAAAGTATGAAAATTAACACCAACACTGAAACACCAAACACCCCTAAAACACCAAACACCCAATGAACATAAGCATAAAATGAAATAATAAAAGTGTAATACTGTCCTGAGTTTTTGCATAGTAGTATAAAAAGTATAAAAAGTATATCTATAAAATAAACTGAAGGTTCTAGCATTGACATTTGCAAAGAGTGGCACAGCAGCATATAAGTTAATGTACACAGTATATGTATGAGGTTCTTGCTGCGATATTAAAATGTGTCAGTTCATGTTAGGACAGGAGACAAGAGATGTCTCCAAATGTCTCGACACTCAGGTCAAAGTTTAAAAAATTGTGTCAGGAACTTAAAATATTGTTCACTATTGACCCATTACAAGGTTGACTAGACAGTATTTTAACTAGAGTTGATGACAAACTTAAATGATCAGGGTCTGTTCTTTTGTTAGGTCTAATGCTCCTTTTTTCAGGCAGACAACTTTTATTTAAATGTGTTCACTGCAGTTAAAATTACACATTGATTTTACTTTGTGTTAAATAAAATATTTTCAAAGTATAATCATTCATTATTATTATTATTCTTATTAACTCTTCATGTCATCTCTGAAATACTGACGCACAGAATCAAAGTCCAATGCAGACATGTTCCTGTTTTTGATTTTCTACATTTGCCTTATAATCTGTCTGTTTTGCTACTTTGACATCTTTGTTTTAACTTGTTAAAAAATAAAAATAAAAAAGGAAATCTGTATTTCTCTCTTATGATTGTCTATTGTTGATTGTTCAAGGAAAATCTACTGTTGCTGTTGTCATCGTTCTTTGTTTGTAGCAGGTATCTCTTGTAAATGAGTCCTCGAGGCTCAATGAGATTAACCTGCCTAAATAAAGTTTGAATGAATGAACTGGCGCACAGAATCACAAGTCCATGTGTGAACTGTGTCACAGAGTAAACACAATAAAAACATGTATTATCTGCAGCATTGTTCATTAAAATGGCTCAACACTACTAATGTATTAAAGAAAATATACATACAGCAGACACACTTAATGATATTGTGCACCATTGTATTAGGTAATACATTCAGCAAGTACTTTTACTTTAATACGTTTAATTATTTTTTTAAAGCAAGTACTATTTACTTTTACTTAAGTAAAAACATTATTCATTCATTCAACCTTTATTTAGTCAAGTAAATCTTATTGAGCCTCATGGCTCATTTACGAAAGCGACCTGCTAAAACTAAAGAACAATGAACAGCAATGGTAGAATTTCCTTAAAAAATAAACAATAAAATTAATGTGTTACTTCTACTTTTACTAGAGTACATTTTTGTCTGTTTATTTGTACCTTTATTTAAGTACAGTGTTTGAGTACTTTCTCCACCACTGTTCTTAGTTCATGTCTTGGTTCTTACTACTGTCTTTCTTTACAGATTGTATTTTGTCGGATGTAACTGGGACCCATTTCATTCCACAACATGTACCACATGCAACGTTCATATTACTGAGTATTTTTGGCGGATAAAGACGTATTTAAATCTTCAGACATTCGCTGTGGCACAGTCTTGCGCTACCATAAATCCCTAAAACGTTCTTCTGCAACGTTGTAAGCTAACAATTTCTTTTTTTTTTTATAGTTTTGATTTCTATAGTACAAAAATATTTTGGAGTTATTCAGGTGAACTTACCGCGTGTGGTGTGGAAAAATGTAGGTCGCAAAAGGATGACATCACGTAATTCCTTGTTTTTTTTATATTTTTTTTACGGCTGACCAGTCCTCCTTCCGGTCATTTTTTATTTTATTTTCAGAGGTGATTACTGCCACCTACTGTACATCAGTACCTTTAGAAAGCTGAATAGCATTCAATGAGAACTCTACACTGTAATGATTTCAGTAAACCCAGATTGGTACGAGACCCGGAACGAGACAAGACTCCACAAGATAGAAAAGTAAACAGTGTTTATTTTGTGCAGGTGACTATTTACAGGTGGTCCTCTGGAGCTCCTGAGAAACAAACAGGATGTCAGATGGATTGGAATGAAAGTGGTCCTTTGATTATTCGTGATGTTTTTCCTCTTACAGGTTGGATGGTTTGAGTGGAGCGTGAGAGTGAATCCAAGTGAGTCCAGAGGATGGTGAACCAGTTTCACAGATGGATGGCTTGGAGGATCAGGCACGTGGACCAGGAACTGAACGCAAGGCGAGCCAGAACAGGAAGGGATCCAAGAACACAGGAGAACTGGAGGCACAGAGAACAAGGTTAGTAACTCTTCTCGAGAAAACAAACAGGCTGAGAGCATAAATACCATAAACAGCTCAATGCCCCAGCGAAGAGTAGAACTTGACTGCAGCCTTATATAGTTGAAGGTCTCATCAGGGAGATGACGGGCAGCTGTGGTAATTGGCGGCCATCTTGGGTAGGAGCTGCAGCCAGTAGAACTCTTACATACACGTGAATTACTGACGACTACGACTTTCCGTCTTCAGAATTACAGTTACGCAGAGGGCTGGAGGAGGCGGTCTGACCAAACGTATGACGTATGAGGAGTGAGGAATGAGAACCTGTTGAATAAAGACCATTGACACTGATTCACGAGCTCGGGTCTGTTTACTGCAGGCTCGTAACTGTAATGGAACACCCTGGTCTCTGAACTGTTGGTGAAAACACCTGAATTCACCTTTTCAATGAAGCTCACAGTGAATCTCCTTTTCTCTGAAAACCTGCAGTGAAGGACAAAATCACTGTTTTATTCCAGTTTAGTTTGAACCTAGGACACAAATCACTCAGAAAAGACTTCCTTTTAATTTGTGTTAATTCAGAATTAATTAACAGAATAACTTTTGTCATTTTATGATCACTTGTTATTTACATGAGTTGTCACTCTTAATATGCTGGTGTATTTCTTAATATGTGAATGATCATTACGATGCTGGTTTATTCTGCAGTACGATGGTGCTTAAACTGTGTGAAAGTTCAAACTGTGTCAGACTGAACTTTTCAGTTTTGTTTTGAAGTTAGAATACAGTTTTAATCCGTTGTTTCATGAAGCTGGCTCCAGTCTAATCTGTTTCTCTGTCTTCATTCTAAACAACTTCTTCTCTGTTCTTCAAAACATTTCTTGTTGACGTCACCTGACGTCAACTAATCTCCTCCCACTCCCTGATTGAAATGACCAATCGGGAAGGAGCAAGTCATCTGATCTCAGATCCTATTTAAGAAGTTATATAGCTTCCTGGAACTACCAGTGCCTGAGAGAGTCTAAGATGCACGGACTTTCTCTCTTTCTGCTGTAGACGCGAGTCATGAGTCAAAGACCCTGTCCTGTCAGCAAAGGACTTATAACATGCTAGTTATAAAGTCCGAACCGAGCGTAAGCTCAGAACTTTGAATGAATTTCCTTTCTGGAATAATTTATCTTGAAACCAAACCAGGACTGCCACGACTTCTGCCGCCTAAAGCAAGTATCACCGAGACACTGAGAAGGTAAACACGTTTTGGAGTCCAGCTTGGACTTGCTGGACCGACGACCCATTTACGTCCAAGACTGCTCACAGCTCTTTACCAGAACCGAGACGGACGTCTTAAGGTAAAAGAGCAGCTGTTTGTTAACTGGAGCGTGCAATTATATCTTAGCTGGATGCATATGGAAGAGTGTCATCTGGTCATAAATGCAAGATAAAACTACTTCCGTTTTCCTCCATCTTTCATCCTCCATCTTCCTTCCTAAACTTTCTTCTTATATCTTAAGCCAGTAAACTCTAAGTTGATGTGCCTGCAGAGATAAGTTATACAAAGACCCATAACTTGTGTTCTGTTGTTTCCTAGAAATTACGGACGCGTGATTTAATTTGTGCTGAAGTTAATTTATAGGAAATAGATCGATCAATCTATGTAAATATGTTGTGATGTAATTTTATGATTCTGTTATTAAATGGTTCAGTTCTGCTGTACCAACATAATTAACGTTTCCTGTCAAGTTACATCCCTCCAAGTCACAGAATTTATAGGTACCTGTATTAATCTGAAAAAGTGAGAACCCGTGAACGATTGATGATAATTTGTGTCAGTCTAAACCCTGCTCAATTTTTCATCTAATATATAGGTAAATCAGCAAAACTGATCACCACCTATATTATTGCATAACATATACACTGAACTTACATCACCTCCATCTATTCTTTGGCAAGCCCATAAGGACAATAATCATGACAGCTTACAATACAAAATTGTGAATGCAACATTTAACATCTTCACATGAATTTACAACCCTACACTCCAGTTCTACATTATTGCATCAAATTAACAAGTTGTTCTCAAAGACTACATAAATCATGTCAAAGCAAATGTTACAGAACTGTTTGATTTATTCTTTTACAGGACACAGAGAGATGTCTCACCAAGTCAGACTGAGGCTGCTGCCAAGAGCCAGGTGTTTTTTCGATGAGCCTGTTCAGGTGAAGGTGTCTGGGCTGAGGCCCAGGCAGGTGGTCACCATGAGAGCCAGATCCTCTGATGAGAAAGGAGTAGAGTTCAGCTCCTCAGCATCCTTCATGGCTGATGGTAACGGTGAGATTGACCTGAACAGAGATCCCTCCCTCAGTATGAGCTATGTTGGAGTTGAACCCATGGGTTTACTGAGGTCACTGAAGACAGACACTGCCCACAAATACTTTTATAAGGAGAAGTTGTTTGAACCTTTCATGGTGAACTTCTCTGTTTATGAGGGAAATGGCAGGATGCTTGCAGGGGCGACAAATGAGAGGCTTCTGATCGGAGATGGTGTCAGCAGAGTTCCTGTCGAAGAAGGGAATGTTCATGGAGTCCTGTTTACTCCTCCAGGTATGATCATGGATTATCTGTATGTCTGATGTGGTTCGCAACATGTTTACTACTGTGAGTTATCCGTTTAAAATATATTGCCTATTCAAAACAATGCAGTAGACATTAAAAACAGGTCAAATATGGAGCATTGAACGTTTTGACCAAACATTTTACCTCATGGCTGAACAACATGGCCGAAGAGCCAAAAAAGAGAGGCGTGCATTGAGTTCCAGTGGTAATAGGTTTTCTGAATTATTCTGTCTCATAAATGTACAGCTGAAGTTTGATTTGATACAGGAACGTGTCAATATTTCCCAGCAGTTACACAAAGTAATCCAAGTTACACAGTTCAAAGCAGCATCAAAGACTACTCAACAATGAAACTGCTGGAGACTTTTGGTCATATCTGAACAAATATCTTAACATTTTGAAGACGTTTGACTTTAATGCCAATGAAACAATCATAATGCCCAATGAAAGAGATGGTGTGATTCTTTTTGAGATCCAAATTTCAGCTTACCGTTTACATAAGGAACACTCACATTCTGAACTGTTTGATGTAGATTCAGAATTCCTTAAAATTATAGAATGTGATGAAAATAGACTTACCTGAGTTATTTGAAGAAACATATTTGGAGATTGATTATTAAAGCACTTTCCATGATGAATCTAACAATAAACCATTAGTTCTGCACCACAATACATCTCCTTCCCTATTTTGCCACAATTTAGAAATTAATTGATATGGATGCAGAGCTAAGTTAGGTGATGGGCAGGATCAGTAATTTCTGCTTGAGTTTTCATCCTTCATACACCACAGTTGGCATCCTGCTGAACATGCTAAAAACAAATTAGAAGAAAATAACAGATGAAATTTTTTATTGATTTTTTTACCATATATTAACAAAAAAATCTGCATATTTTCAGAGTTCTTAAATGACAGATTTTTAAAAAAGTGTTTTTATTTGTTTTCCATTTATGTGTCTCAGGAGACGGCCCATTTCCTGCTGTGTTAGATTTGTCCACCTTGAACTCTGAGAAAAGAGCCTGTCTGCTGGCCAACAAAGGCTTCGTAGTTCTTTCTATGACTGTGGTCAGTGACAACCCTGCTAAAGTCAAACAGATCCACCTGGACCCTTTTGAAGAAGCTGTGTGTTTCTTACATGGACTGCCTAAGGTGAAGAGCTGTGTTCATCTCGTTAAATATTCTCCTAGAAAACATTTTTAAATCAGGTTATTGTTCACTGAGTTGGTTCTGAGAACAGTTAAGACACAGGGAACGCTCAGATTTTCATATTTTTTACTGCAATTTAGCTTAGACTTTGTGAAAAAAACATTTGAAAATAGAACCTGTAAGCAAGGAGGAATGACTTTTGCACAATTATCATGCACCAGTCAGTGTTGCAGTTACAGATGAAAACACCACCACCCCAACATCTAGGGTGTTTGTTCAAATGTAAGTGCTGAAAAAGAACAAAAAACATCTTCAAAATGGGGACTATACCGTATTTTCCGTTGTATAGGTCGCACCTTTTTTTGTTTTTTTTTCAAGGCCTGCGACCTATACACCAGTGCGACCTATTTGTGGAAATTTTCCATTTTTTAGACCAATTTTTGCCTCAGTTATGACCGTTTTTCACTTTGGCAGAAAATGGTGCAGTACCACTTTCGGCCGCTAGGAGGCGCAGTGCAGTACCAGTTTCTGTCGCTAGGGGACACTTCCAGAGGAGTACATTGACCGTTTCCAGCTCATGTGTCCGAAAAAAAGCTCCTCTGCTCGGACTGACTGTCGGCCTCCTGGTCTGGAGGTAACTTCTTTTAGCTCTGTGTTTCTTAGCTGTTTGTTTGCAAGATAAGTCAAGAACGACTCAGCTGATTTTTCTGAAACTTACAGAATGTAGGCTAATCACAGTGTGGACGTTTACAAGTAAGTAGCTTTATTAGATGTTTGAGATTTTTTTTAAAACGATCTTTTAGTAGCATTAGCTTGAGTTAGCTTCTAGTTTTATTTCTGTTTACGTTATAAATAGCTTCGAAACCAATCGGTGTATATTTTTTCTGCTTACAGAGTGTAATTATATGAGCTTTAATGTACTTAACTATGGCCTGGAGGAAAAATTTGAGATGAGATTCGATTTTTTATTCGTGTTTTCAGAGACGGACTCGTCTCCTGTTAGCTTCTGGGTTTATTTCTGTTGTGTAATAAATAGCTTCAAAACCAATCGGTGTATTTTTTATTTATTTTTTGCTTACAGAGTGTAATTATATGAGCTTTAATGTACTTAACTATGGCCTGGAGGAAAAATCTGAGATGAGATTCGATTTTTTATTCGTGTTTTCAGAGATGGACTCGTCTCGTGTTAGCTTCTGGTTTTATTTCTGTTTATTTTATAAATAGCTTCGAAACCAATCGGTGTATATTTTTTTTGCTTACAGAGTGTAATTATATGAGCTTTACTGTACTTAACTATGGCCTGGAGGAAAAATTTGAGATGAGATTCAATTTTTTATTCGTGTTTTCAAAGACGGACTCGTCTCGTGATAGCTTCTGGTTTTATTTCTGTTTATGTTATAAATAGCTTCGAAACCAATCGGTGTATTTTTTTCTGCTTACAAAGTGTAATTATATGAGCTTTAATGTACTTAACTATGGCCTGGAGGAAAAATCTGAGATGAGATTCGATTTTTTATTCGTGTTTTCAGAGACGGACTCGTCTCGTGTTAGCTTCTGGTTTTATTTCTGTTTATGTTATAAATAGCTTCGAAACCAATCGGTGTATATTTTTTCTGCTTACAGGTGTAATTATATGAGCTTTAATGTACTTAACTATAATAATAATAATAATAATGAATTCAGTTTAACGCACTTTTCATTAGTGAAAATCTCAAAGTGCTACACACATTGAATGCTACACACATTCATACACCGGTAACGGCAGACTACCATGCAAGGTGCTTTCCAGTCCTACCGGGAGCAACTTGGGGTTAAGTGTCTTGCCCAAGACACAACAACACATGGTGTGGGGAACCGGGATTCGAACCGCCAACCTTCCGATCGGGGGACGACTGCCATTACCACTACACCACGGCCGCCCCTAACTATGGCCTGGAGGAAAAATCTGAGATGAGATTCGATTTTTTTATTCGTGTTTTCAGAGACGGACTCGTCTCGTGTTAGCTTCTGGTTTTATTTCTGTTTATGTTATAAATACTTTCGAAACCAATCGGTGTAAATTTTTTGCTTACAGAGTG
>JBBPBX010027128.1:12658-37531 GCA_038048925.1 Garcialebias charrua
CGGTGTTGTGCCAAAAATCGATTGGTTGCCAAATGGTGGCTGCGGGAGCATGCACGGGAGGACTTTAACAAGAATTTAACAAGATTAACACTTAAAAACAATTATTTGTTTGCTCGACATTATAGAAAAGATATGTCTCAGTTGATCTTTTACTTTATAAATGCACTTCAACGGTCAAATCAGCTGCATTTCACCTGGGCGGGGCAGTGAAATGCAACTGATCTGACGTTTGCTCCAGGAGTTCCGGAGGGAGACAAAGGTGGCTGCTATGGCAAGCCAAGTGTCTCATTAATAGCCACTTTTACCTATTAATGAGATATTTGGTTTGCCACATTAGTCAAGGGCCCTCTAGTGGCTGAAAATGGTAGTGTTCAATCTAAAAAAGCTAAGTCTGGTCCTCTGGACATTCAAAAAACAAAACAAAACAAAGCAAAAAAAAAAATTGTAGAAATGTTTCGTCTGTCGTCCGAAAGACTTCCTCAGTCTGAGATGCTGTATTCAGGATTATTGAGCATGCATCAGGGTAGTATTCAATATTTTTCAGAATGAATGAAATCGTCAGATCGTAGCCAAAAAATGGGTTATAAATATGGGGAAAAAACATATACTGTATTAGTTGCTTTGGTGTATGTCGCAGGACTTGCAAATTTATGCAAAAAGGTGCAACTTATAGAGTGAAAAATACGGTAGTCTGATAGATTAGCTGGACACTAACTCAAATATATTTGATGTAATTTATATCTAATTATAGTACTTACTGGATTCAGATGGCCCAGATTAATATATTTCTGATTAAATAGGCCATTAAGAGTGACAAACTAAGGTAAAATGACCAAGATTAAATCTTGTTAACATTTGCGCCCCAGAGCCCGAGTCTCTCCTACTTAATTAAATGAGACCTCAGATAAGTCCTGGCTAATAGTTTGCCCCCAAGCTCAACTTCTTCCTCACTGTCTCCTTCATCCAACTGTCTTTTTTTCATTACTGAAAGGCAAAATTCGAACATTTATATAATACTTCAACGTTTCTCTCCTCCCACAGATCCTGATTCATACATTCAGTTCAAGAACTAAAAAAAGCATAATCCTTTTTCAAACTGGCTTCTTTTCATTGGATAACATCTCCTAAAGCCCGATTTAAAGCACCATTTCTAAGTTGTCTAACTTGTTGCACATCAGACCCATTAACAAAAGATCTGATCGACTTATTGTAGGTCTGGTCAGTGGATGAATTCTGCTGCAGAGCCCAAAAGGGAAAGTTAAGAAAGCGAAAGGGGATCAATGAGCTCAGAAATGTTTGTGAAGATGAGTGGAAAGAGAGCACTCGGGTGACAGCTTTCCTATAGAGCTGCCAATCATGTGCACAGCACCTGCTGACTCTGAAGAAGACTCCCCTGACCAGCGGAAAACTTATTGATCTGAAGTCTCACATTCCTTCTGCACTATTCTTTAGCTGTCTTGTTTGCCTCCGCTTCTTATTCACCTGTCAGCCGGCCAATTAGCTGTGGATTCTGCTCAGAGTTCTTCTTCTTCGTGTCAAACACAGTGCTGACATCATCATCATCAGCCAGCAAAGATTTCTGAACTGGTGCTGCTCCTTCAGTTCTGAGCAGTTCTGATAGCTCATCCAACAGGATGGAACAAATGCAGTGCGTTGAAATACAAGAAACGTCTCTTCAGAAATAAAGGTAGTGTTAAAACTCACCAAAAAAAAAGGGTTTTCTTTGACTTTTTCCTACTTTAAATGTGAAACACCACGTGCATATTTGTAGTTTATTCAATTTAACTAAGGTTTGAAACAATAATCAGCGTTACGCGGCACACAGGACTAGTTCAGTAGGCAGAAAGATTGGAAATACTAGAGGTGTTTATTAGAAAACTTTGTTGAGCTGCTCCCTTCTTCAGGGGTCACCAGAGCGAGCATATTGCACGAGAGATTTGGCCGTTGTTTTACACTGGACGTAGGCCTGTCGCGATAAACAAATAAATTAATCGCATGATAAATGAAAATTATCGATCTAATTTTTATTTATCGGCTTTCTTGTTTCTTTGTGTCTCTCTCTTTCTACTGAAGACACTGGATGATAAAAGGCTCAACTCCGGTGCTCTTCACTGACCTTTCTCTTTAAAATCCATTTTAACCGTCGAATATCGCGTTTTTGGATCGATAAGAGCAGCTAAACTGAGAAGCTAAGCTACGAGCTAAGCTAACAGGCCGACCTCGGGGAAAAAACCTCCGTCTTGTCGAAGCTCCAAAATTCACGGTTGAAACCCGTGCCTTCGTGTAAAAAGTTTTTCTCTGCAAAAAGAAGCTGAGAACTTGTTTACTGATTTTTTTTTTTAAATTAAAAGCTTTGTGTGAAAAATGCTATGCTAAAGAGCTCAAACCACATCGAGCGTCCGCCATTTTGAGAACCGAAGAGAGACAGCCCATGCCTCGTCAACGAGCCTCCCTCCCATTTTTCTTAGAGACACGCTGCTCGCTCCCTCACTATCCATCCTTCAGTTCAATCAATCTTATACTGCCATCCGGTGTTTGAAAAAAGGTACTACATGCAAAACAAATTAAAACTTTCTTCTTAAAGTTGACAATAATTGCTAATTATTGTAAAATTTCAAACATTATTATCCTTTATCGCAATCATTTCTGAGACAATTAATCGCTCAGCAATATTTTTATCATGACAGACCTAGCTGGACGCTCTTCCTGACGCAACCTGGGCTCGAACTCGCAACCTCAGGATAACAAGAACGCTAAGGAGTTTTCATTTTTTTAACAAGGAGTTTTTAGTAATGAGACTGTTTCTGATTTGAGTTTTCAATCAAAAAGTGAATTCTACTTCAGCTGCTCCTTTGAAACTTTAGATCAAATGAAAAAAGTAAAATGTAAAACCGTCCTTCAATTATTTATTGAGCATGAACTTTCTTGTACTTCACATATTAAAAAAAACAGGCCTGTTACTCCTGAAACCCTGAATGTCAAAAAAAAAAAAAAAACCCTTCCTGGTTCATAACTGTGAATGTTCATGCTGAGGTTGGGAGTTGGAGGAGCTGGGTGGGCAGAGGAGGTGTTTGATAGCTTCCTCCAGAGCTGTCCACGGTGTGTGTCGGTGTGGCTTCAGGGAGCTGTCTGTGTGGAGCTGATTGCAGCGCCTCTCATTATGTGGCCGGTGGCTGTAATGGAGTGTGACAGCAACGCGCTGCGCTCTGGATCTCTGTCCTTACAGCCTGCAAAGCCAATTAAACACATTCTGCCCTTCTCTCCTGACTGTCAAGCCCCACTTTACTCTCAATCACTCCATCCTCCTGTGCTAGCCCCAGCTCCTCATCCACCTCCCGGCGTTTGCAGACCACTCTTTCCAACCCTACCAGCAGCACATCTCCAAGCTCAATAACTAGTCCTTCTTTTGCTTCTGGCTCTCATTTCCTGACGTCTACGTTCCCACTCAGAACTCCACTTGTGTCTGCCCTCTCCGCCCTGCACACCTCAGCATTCTCCAACTCAAAGCCTGTCTCCAAGTGTTTTTTCCGTAAAGCATGACTCCTTTCAGGGGGGGATGAGAAGTGCAGGGCTGCAGGGAGGGGAAGCCTCTGATGGCAGCTTCTCTCTGTGCTACCACACACACACAAGAAAAAAATAGCGAAGCAGAGGAAGAGAGCACTTCTAGGTTCCTCGAGACCCAGAGCAGTCACAGCCACTTAGGAGGAAAAATGCCCCGCAGCACCAAAAACACACATAGTTCATTTATCACTCCTTCATAGTGCCCTAAAATGTGCAGAAAAAAATATATCGATTTTTCAATGAATCTAGATTCTTAGTCCAGGCGATTCAGAATCGATTCTAAAAGCCCCAAAATATATATATTTTTTACATTAAAACCCAAAAGATGAAAATAAAACCATATCTCATAGTATATGAAAAAATACATAAAATGAAAGGTGGCAAAAAGAAGAAGAAATCTTATTGTATCTGCCCCTTTTTTTTCAAAAACAAAACAAGTTCAAACAATAATCTTCTATAAGTAACAGAGCAAAAAGCTAACCTAATACTGGTTATTTAAGTTACAGAATTTAATGCATTCCTGTATTATTTGTTCCTATTTTTGGTATAAATATCAAACGATGCAAAAAAATTGATACAATAAGGAACCTAAAATTATTGTTTTAAATAAATGTTCTATTTGTTTACATTGTTGTTTAATGTTTTCAGTTTAAAATTATTGTTTTAAATAAATGTTCCATTTGTTTACATTGTTGTTAATATTCTCAGTTTAAAATTATTGTTTTAAATAAATGTTCCATTTGTTTACATTGTTGTTTAATATTCTCAGTTTAAAATTATTGTTTTAAATAAATGTTCCATTTGTTTACATTGTTGTTTATTCTTTTCAGCTTGTCAGTTACAAAACTGAAACTAAATTTATGACCATTTTAATAGAAAAATAGTCTTCTGGATCGAAAAATCGATTTTGAATCGAATCGGAACACCAAAAATCGGAATCGAATCGATTCTCCAGACACTGAGAGATTCGCACCCCTAGCACACACACACACCGAGTAGCCACACATGTGTTTGTTTGTGTGCTTACTACCAGAACTCCACTCCCACTTTTTAAGTGGTTAAAATCATATCCTCAAAGTCCAGTCTGCAACATGGCCGAAAAGCTCATCTGACATCTTTCCTCCTTCAGTAAAGTGCCCTGACAGCGCCGATCATGTAGCTGCAATAAGCAGAATTCACTCCCTTTCCTGGAAGCACGTCGATGGGTGTGTGCACGTGCACTGCAGAGAAGTGAGTCCGGACAAAGGGAGGAGGGCATAAAAAGAAGATTTGGTACCTGTTTTGAACCAGCCATCATCTGTAAAAGACTCTCGTGTCTCCTGAGGTTTATTCCAGTACTCTTTAAAGACAGACGGACCGCGGACTAGCAGCTCTCCTTCTTTACCCTCCAGACCTGGTCGGACCTGCAGCAACAGTAAAACAGAACAAATCAGAGGAAAGAAAAAGTCCCAAGTTTAGTTTGAATAAGTAATTTAATAAGTTGAATAATTTGTCTGGTAGCATCATATGGAGCAACTGGACAAAATAAAAACTTTGTAGTAAAGCCTAATTAATTATTGCACCGGGGTAACACAAGTTAGTTCCTGGTGTGATCAAACTGTGCAATGACTGGGATATGGCTCATCCACTAAGTTTGTGCCAATTTGTGGTTTAAACCTTCAAAATCCCAGGATTTTATTTTTCATGATGTTCAAAAGGACTGCGAAAGGAAAGTTTTGTTTTGCAAAAAAAAAAAGAAAGAAGGGGGGGCATTTCAATAAGCCAAAACTTTTTTTAAACGATCTCATGAACATTTTTTGTTTACAAATCATCATTGTACAAACTATGATTTTCCCAAAAGCATATATCAAAGTACCACAAAAATATTATTATTATTATTAAAATATTATTATTTTAGGAATCTCTTCTTCCTGCTTTTTGTTAGATGATTTTGTGAAAGTAATTATTTCGCACGGAGACGGCCTATTCAGTTCAATTCAATTTAGTTTATTTATAAAGCGCCAAGTCACACCAGAAGTCGTCTCAGGGCACTGAACAGAAACATTCATATATAAAAATAATAATTTAACATTATTTATCTGAGGAGCAGACTGCTTTGAATTTAACTCCATCACAGAACTCTCATCTTGAGCAAGCAATGAAGGTGACAGTGGAAAGGAAAAACTCCCTCATGAGGAAGACACATTTAGCAGAACCAGGCTCAGGACAAGCGGACATCTGCTTCGATCGGCTGGGTTGGAGAGGAACAGATACACAATGGCAGGTCAAGAATCACATGTTAAGATAGAAATAGTATCAGATGAAAACAATTCAATTTTAGCAATTCATTTAAGAAAATGAGGTCAGTTTGTCTTCTAGTAGTCTAAGCTTCAAGCAGCAGAACAAGTCAACACTAACTATAGGATTTCTCAACAAGGAAAGTCTTAAACCCAGTCTTAAAACTGGACAATGTGTCAGCCTCACAGACAGAAACGAAGTTGGTTCCACAAGAGAGGAGCCTGATAACTGGAAGATCTTCCTCCCATTCTGCTTTTGGAAACTCTAGGAACCACAAGTAAACCTGCAGTCTGAGAGTGAAGTGCTCTGTTAGGAAAATATGGAACAATAAGATCTCAAAAATAAGATGGAGCTAGGTTGTTGAGAGCTTTGTAGGCTAGAAGTAAGATTTTGAATTCAATTCTGGATTTGACAGAGAGCCAATGGAGAGAAGCTAAAACTGGAGAGAGATGATCTCTCCCACTAACTCCAGTTAAGACTCTGGCAGCAGCAGTTTGGATTAACCGAATACTTTTTAAAGTGGTATTTGAACATGAAGAAGTCCTTTGTGTGAGATCATAAACTATCTTCTATGTTCTTCTTCTCCTATCCAAAAAAGCAGCTATCAATACATGGCAAATAAACTAGTTATCTAGTATCCTGGCCAACAACACCGTTTCTGCAGGATAATTGCCTGAGGATGACTTGACTTTGTATTTTGTTGTTTATTTGTTACCTGAGTGTCTTTGTGATTTCCCTCCACAATAATGGTGTTGGTCATGTTGTTCAGAACTATTCGAACTTCAACACCTGGAAGAGGCACTCCTACAGCTCCTGTCAAAATGTACACACACAAAAAGTCTTAAGGATCATTATTACTTGAAGCAGGCATGATGCTTATTTTGTTGGATTCCAATTCCCTCATAGAAATTGAAAACACACATACAAGGGAAATTATTAACAAAGTGAGCACTGACTACTTTAAGATGAGCATTTTTCAAGTGAAACTGCCAGTCTGCTCTTCCAAGATGGCATTAACGTCCATCCTCTGGGCATAACTGGTCACTGAGCGGTTTGCTGAGCTTGTAAATCTGGAAACAATTTGTCTCGGTCAGCTTGCTTCGACAGTAATGGGAATTTCTGGGCAAAGCCTGATTTAGCTTTTATTGCTAACATATAAAAAAAAAAAACACCTAAAATCATACAACTCTGAATTTTCTTTTTTTTTTGGGGTGGGGGTTGTACTTGTTTCATGAGGCTTTCAGAAATCTCCAGTAACTGACTGTACAGTACACTTTTGTCAGTATTTCAGTCTGAACTACTGCTGAGAGCTTGACAGGCTTTCACTAAAACACAACTGCATAAAAATCCTCTAAGGTGACAAGTTATCAAAAGCGATAAAAACCCTGTGTCAAAAACTCAAGTGCTCGTAACTTTGAGGAGCAGGCACAATTTAATTATTAATAAAGTGTGTAAAAATGCATAAAAATAGTAAATTCCCACAAGTACTGACATCACCTGCATTCTCCAGCTTGTTGTGGCCACAAATGTGACCTTCGGGGTTAAGTAAAAAGGGCAACGAGTGCATAGGGCAAGCAAAGGGAGGGTCCCAGGGGTCTTCTCTGTGCACGTGTAAAGGTGAGCGTGCACATATCTGCCTTAAGGTTACAATGCCTTTTAGAGACTACTGCTTTTCAAATGAGCTGGTTGAGTCATGATTACAGAAGGAGTGTCCCTCCATATTGATCTAATCAGTTCAAATACTGAATGAGGGAGTAGAGTTGAAGAGATCAATACGAGAACAAACTGAATACTAAAGCAACTAGGCTACTTCTCAACGGATCAAAAAGTTTAAAATCTTTAGGTCAGACGAGCTGAACAAGCCAGGTTTTAATGCCAGCTGCATTAAACACTGCGGCAAAGAGTGCAAAGAAATGTTAATACCGACCTAAAAAGTACAGCGGCTGTAGCCGAGGTCGGAGTTTCAGCACTTTACACAAACTAACAGCTTAAAATGTGGATCTGGACTGGAGACCAGTTTGTGAATTGTGTTTGCAAAGTAGTCTTTAGTTTGGTGTAATCTGTTTAGATTTATTATTGTTTCATAGGGTACATAAATAAATAAAAATCCCATTATGCTAAAGTCTTTAGTAGTCATTGATAACTTGTTTTACATATCACATGTATCATCTGTTAACATTAAAGGACCTGACGACATCCCTTCTTTAAAGCTGCACTGACATCATCTTGTAACTATGCATCATATTGCACTACATATATATGTTTTATCATTCAACCATGTTCGTTTTTGCAAACAAACTTATAAATATATTTAATTTTGATTTTAAATTGATTTTAAACTTCGCGCCGTGTTTATTCATGGGAAATCCGATTTCACGCGAACGCAGCATATGTGACGTAACGAGACGTAGAGGGCTCCGCGGTTTTGCATTTACATATTAGGACGGACAATTTAAAACCCGACAAATTTATCAATCTAAGTGAATATTTGAGCTACATGTCTTCAGTTTGGGAAGCAGAAAGTTAGATGAACAAGAAACAGCAGGTTCTAATTTAGGTCTGCACCCGTATTTATTTGATTTTTACCTTATCAGGAAGCGAGGAGGCTCCGAGGGGGGGTGGCAGCTTTATTTATTCCATTCCCAGACAAAGTATTTCTTCTTTTGGGAAAGTGAAAAGGCTCACTTGTTCACTGATGATATTAGAACACCCAAAGGCGACACAATACCGGTAACAGCATTTGTCAAGTAAAAAAAAAAGGCGAGCTTCATGCAAGCTGCTGACAGACGCAGGCTGCTTCTACGTCTCGTTACGTCACATATGCTGCATTCGCGTGAAATCGGATTTCCCATGAATAAACACGGCGCGAAGTTTAAAATCAATTTAAAATCAAAATTAAATATATTTATAAGTTTGTTTGCAAAAACAAACATAGCTGAATGATAAAATATATATATGTAGTGCAATATGATGCATAGTTACAAGATGATGTCAGTTCAGCTTTAAGGGCCATGTTGGAGTGGACTATTTAAACTTTGCAATATCAAACTGGTGCTATAGTGTAAGGCAGGGGTGTCAAACTCATTTTGATCTGGGGGCCGCATACAGCTAATCTGATCTCAAGTGGGCCAGACCAGTAAGCTCATTCCAAAATTACATAGAACGAACAGTAAGTCCACTTTTTTCTTTGTATTAGTGCAAAGAAGAAATAAATTATAAAAATCTTTACATTAAATTAATTGTCCTTTTACACTTTTACTCAGTTTAACATTTATTTAAGACTTAAAACACATTAAAAAACTGATCACAGTGATTGCACAACGTTTTAAAACATTTAGTCAACAAACAGTTTTATAGGAAGAAGTCCATTTTTCTTGAAAAATCCGACACTCTGTGTCCACTTTTCTCTTTTTTGACAAGGACATTCCGCTGATGAGGGTGCACGATTGCCTGTTCCAAGAGAAAAAGCGGGTAAAGCCATAGATATCATATACTGTTTAAACACGGGTAAAGCGATTGAACTGACTAAAACACACCGCCTCTGGGTCCTAGAGACACTCTGTTTGAGTAGGACAACATAGGAACTGACTAAACCACAGCGCCTCTAGCGGACAATATAGGAACTGCTGGTTTTTAAGAAAATAACGTTTATTCGTTTTTTTTTTTATAATTCAGATTTATCCTCGGGCCGACTAAACCACCTGGCGGGACGGTTCCGGCCCGCGGGCCGTATGTTTGACAACCCTGGTGTAAGGTATAGGCACAAATAAATGGAAATGGATAATGTTATGAAATGGTCTTCAGCCTTTAATGAATCCATTTGTGTTTTATTTTGCATGTAAGGTCGCTGTTCATCAAGAAAGATGATCAATTGCAACAGTGGATACTGGCACTGGTGGATGATGCATACTAAGTACTGGTTTAGTTTATTATAATTTTGAGATTGAAACTATAGCGGCACAGTAGCGCAGTTGGTAGAGCTGCCGCCTCTCCGCGAGAGGGTCGCTGGATTGAATCCCGACCAGGGGGCCTTTTTGGGTGGAGTTTGCATGTTCTCTACATGCATGTGTGAGCACTCTGGGTACTCCGGTTTCCTCCCACAAACCAAAAACATGCATGTTAGGCTGATTGGTAAGTCTAAATTGTCCCTAGGTGTGAGTGAGAGAGTGAATGATTGTCTCGTTTATCTCTGTGTCCCTGGAGACCTGTCCTGGGTGTCCCCTGCCTCTCGCACAGTGATAGTTAGACATGGGCAGCAGTGACCCTTGCGACGCAGAAAGGAAGAAGCAGGTAAAAAAAAGATGTATGTATGGATAGAAACTAAAAACTTTTGTGATACGACTGAGCTTAGATTATCAAATAAGCCAATAAAAAGTGGCACAGCCACACCCCTTTATTTGCAAGAGAAATCCAGTAGCAGGTAATAATTCTCCTTGTTTCCGTTTAATATGGCCACGTTATCCCATCTTATGTTGCTAGCGATCTGTCTAAATTGGAAAATAATGATATTCAGTAATAAAAAGAGAACTGTCGATCAATGTTCCCTCCAAGCTGCGCGCATGCGCAATTGAGCACTGCTCACACATTCTCAGCGCACAATAAAATCTTTGCAGCGCATCCAAAGTAAACTGAATGTGAAGTACTGTATGTCCTATAGGCTTTCAACGGAGAGAGAACGGCTTTGGATGGAGAGAGATGTTGAAAAATGTCAGATCAATGTCTATGTTTAAGAGAATGATCAAAGTGGGTTTGTTAAAAATAATATGACATAGCTATGTATTTTTATGAATTGTTGCTCAAGAAGGAGTTGTTTATTTTGTTTTTATTTGAATATTATTATTGTTTCAATTAATTTTCTGGTAAAAAAAAGGGCAGAAATAAGATGTTATTTCTTCTTTCTGCTGCCTTTCATTTTATTTGTGATTGTATTTCTTATTGTATATTGAATTGTTTTGTTTTGTTTTACAAAAAAAAAATGAATAAACTTACCGGTACTTATATATTTTAAAAAAAATCTTCTTTTCTGTTTAATATTGCCACATTATCCTAACTTGCTAGCGATGTGTCCAAATTGGAAAATGCTCAATAAAAGCTGAATTACACTACGAAACAAAGTTGTTACATTGAAGTTCAATCTGCCGGTTCCTTTTTAAACCCGATTGTGGTCAAGAGGCAGAGTGACAACCCCTCATTGAATTCTTCTCTCCACTGAGCAAAAAGCTGCACTTCACAGAACGACAGAAACAGCCTCCTTGTCCTCTCTGACAGTCCATGAAATCCATTCACACTCCCATATCTCATATTTCCTAGAATCATTTTTGTTCTCGCATCAGAAACTTGACAAATTTTGAAGCTTTGTAAAATTTTTGTTTTGATTCAGGAAGATTTAAGTGTCACTTTGAAGACTCGAGGCAGAATTAAATGGCACACATCTTTGTGGAGGTCACAGAAAGGATTCGTCTACATTCTAAACAAAAAAAACCCAAGTAGGGCAAAAATAGAGAATCAAAAAAGATGAAAGGGGCAGAAGAGTGAGAGAATATGGAAGATGGATAGAACCAGCACAAACTAATCTCACATGTTTACATCTCAGCGAGGGCAATATGACCTAGAAAGCAATACTATTGTTAATATACTTCAAAGTGGTAAACTACGCAGCAAAATTA
The DNA here is from genome assembly GCA_038048925.1 of Garcialebias charrua. Taxonomy (NCBI): domain Eukaryota; kingdom Metazoa; phylum Chordata; class Actinopteri; order Cyprinodontiformes; family Rivulidae; genus Garcialebias; species Garcialebias charrua. The sequence goes on from JBBPBX010027128.1 coordinate 24,163, forward strand.
GGCCAGTTAGTTGCTCTAAATATGTGGAAATTCATTAATAAAATTCTTGTCAATAAAATGTTTTATGTTGTCTACATGTTTGGTGGCGAGGGGGGAGAAGACTGAAAACAGGTGCGCGTCTGAAGAGTAGGAAAAAGATGACTCCAGTACACTACTCTTCTCAGAGTGCTTCCTGCGTTGCTATTGATCCATTTTAACCTACTTAAAGACAAGACAGGAACACACCGACTCAAACAAGCCGATGCCTGCACACACACAAACATACACAGCTCTTCTACAACTGCTTCGGAGGAAACATCAATAAAACCACAGACTTCTTAAAGCCATTCTTAAAAACCACCAGAGAGAAATCAAACAGCCTGCGCTGTTCCTTCCCCAACAAATAAACAAAACAACACACAAACAAGACAAGTGAGGATATCCCAATTCTCTTGCAAGCTAATTAGCTTTACCTGTACACGGAGATGCTGGCTGGGGATGGAAACGGGGAGGAAGAAGAGATGACAGAAGGAAAAGTAAACAGAACAAGTCTGACCTCATTTCTACGCCGTGATGTTTGTTTGTGTGCGAGAGGGGAGGTTGGGATTGTGGGGTTTTACCTGACATGGCAACAGAGAAAACTTCATGATAAATAAAACAAACAAAGTAGACAAGCTCCATCAAACATGTGAGGGAAGTAGTGTTAAAATTTTTACTAATGAAGTCTTCATTATAAAATTAGCTACAAAGCAAAATCACTTGTGATTCACAGGATGCAGAAAATGTTGTCAAAGACAAAGGGAGGGAAGATGTTCTTAAAATTATTGATGTACACATAAAAATATGCAACAGCCTCAAAGCACCGGCAGCCGTTTTACACAACTTTACTGTGACCAACACACACAGTTTGTTTAGGTGAATATAGAATAGAATATAACTTTATTGACATTGCCATTGCACCAGGGCACAATACAACGTGATTGAATTACGCACATCCGTCTTAAGAGAGGGCGAGTGCACGAAGCCGAAGCAGTAATTAAACCGCGCCGCCACAATCTTGGTTACAGGTGTGAAAACAAAAAGGGGAGAACCATGAGGGTAATCAGTGGTATTACAAAAAAGATATATCACATTTTGTCTTACAGGACACCATATGAGACATCAAAAAACTCTACCAGCAAGCAACAGTTAAGACAAATCACATTTGCATTTGAGATCGAAGCAGTGAGTTAAGTCCATGAGCTCTGTACAGATTTAGCCACAGTTCTGCAGATGGGACCAGCCAGCCTTATCTGTCTGAGAGCACACAGAAAGTTCTCCGGGGAGGGAGGGGGGTTGCGACAGTAGGTTTCAGTCTTCAGTTGCTCAGACTTAGGAGAAATTTGTAGTCAGCCTGTCCAAGGCTGCTTGGGAAGTCTGATTAGATATGGCATGAATTATCTTCAGTTCAGGCGCACAATGTACTTTCCAGTAGCCTTGAGTCCAGATGGGTATCCGAAATCCAATACACTCCAAATTATGGGAAGCTTTCACCGACCCGAGCTATGAGTCCTCCTCCTCCAGATGTGACCCTCCTGGCCGCACACAAGTCCCAAACCTTACCGGTGGTCTGCGGTCCTCACTGGCCACCTCCACTTTGCGGTTCAGCTCATAAAGCAGCTGATTCATGGAGGTCACAGCTCAGATCACATTCTCATTTTGAGAAGGGAGCTTCGTCGGGGCGTTGATGGCCGCGGAAGTTTTCCTGATTTTCCAGTAGAAGAGAACTCCACACAAGCCAAAAAGCAGAGAATCTGCCATCATAAATCCAATCATGAATAAATCTTCCACATCTTCGACAGACAGAACAGTCAGGCATAAAATCTTCCACTCCCCCCAGGAATCCATGATATATCCGGCTGGATACGTCTGTGATGGGCAAGCAGGTTCCCCCGGACCTGATCGTTTTGTAGAAAAAATCGTATCAATAGAGTTGATAGCCCACAAAACCAGATCCATCTTCAATTAGCGTTCGAGCGAGCACTGAAAAACTGCAGACAAAGACAAAGTAGCCAAGCAGGGAGAGGAAAGTTGTGGAGGGAGAGACACGAGCTGCTGCTCCGATCAGTGCGCAACATGTTCAGACTGTTCTGCGACTGACAGCACATTATAGCTTACAGTGACCACTAGTGTTGTAGTACCCGAGACCGGTCTCAAGACCACTTTTTGACAGTCTCCGTCTTATCTCTCTGTCTCGGACACTGAGGACTCAGGACTTTATTTCAAGACCGGTCAAGACCACGACTGTGGAAATATGACTAAAGTGCCAGAATATTGTCCAGTTTATTTGTCAACATCTTTGTTTCTATTGGATGTAAAATGTACTGGTTCAAATCTGAGCGATAACTTGACTCATTGCTAAATACATTTTATGTTACCGCTGTCATGCCCTTCCCCTTTCACTCGCATGCGTCGTTCCCAATGTTGCCAGATTTGGTGGTTTTCATTCTGATTTTGCTGGGAACTCTGGGAAGATTTTTGTTTGATGTTATGTTTTGCCACATATTGTTAAATGACCATGGCTTGTACTGATGTGCATTCATGTTCAAACAGTAAATATACTGTAACAATATATTGACTGGGTGGATTTTTGTGTGATGTGGCAGCTTTTAACAGATTTTTAGGCTGGAAAACCTCAACTCTATCTGGCAACACTGGAAGAAAGTGAGAAGCGATTCTCTGGGCGCGGGAGAAGATGTCTGCCAAATCCTCGATTATAAAATGTGGCTATTTAAATCACAAACTTGTAACTTATATCCATGTATGCAACATTTGCGTGCATATCTACTACTGTACTTTATTGAAACCACTGTACAACTACATGGTTATCCTTGGTCTTGAGTTTGGACTTATGAAGAGTGTTTTGCCACTGTAGTTTTTTAAGGCATGTGATGAAACTGCTTCTAATTTAACAGTCGTGTAATTTTTTTGTTGACTCACATGAAGTTAAGCCACTGAATATCTGATTTCTTTGTTATGTAGCTTTAAAAATGTATAAAAACTGATATATTCCTTCAAAAGCAAACTTAAAGTTGCAGTATATAACTTTTGTAAAAAAATAATTATAATAAAAATATATATTTTTATTTTATTTGAGGTCTTGGTCTCGACTTGGTCTCGGACCCTAAAAGTCTTGGTCTTGTCTCGGTACACTCTGGTCTTGGTCTTGACTTGGTCTCGGGTTAGGTGGTCTTGAACACAACACTAGTGACCACAGTGGGTCCAACAGGTCCTAAAACAATCAGATCTGGTTGGACCTCACTAAGAGGTCCTACATGAAGAATACACTAGATTATGTAGATTATACTACAATACCTCCAAAAAGTGAGAATCAGTGAAAAAAACTTAATGCACATTAGTGTGTTGACGGCGACACGGTGGATCAGTCGGTAGAGTCAGAGTCAGAGTCAGAGAGAATTTATTGTCATTTGCACCGCATGTAGTACATGTGTTGAAAACGAGATTATGTACACGGGGTCCCAGTTACATCCAACAACAAATGCAAGAGAAAAACAATAACAACATCTAGGATTAACTAAGAGAGACGATGCCCTGCCCCTGTCTCTTCGTGTGACCGTCTCTATTGATTCCTTTAAAACGCAGCTTAAGACACTTTTATTCAGACAAGCTTTTAGATAAATGTTTTTATTTTAGTGTTTTTATCAATTGTTCTTGTTTTTATCAGCTGTTCTTATTGTTTTGATTAATCAGATGTTACTACAGTAATTCTTCTGTTTATTTTAATCTTTTATTTATATGTTGTACAGCACTTTGTGATTTTATCTGCGAAAAGTGCTATATAAATAAACTTTACTTACTTACTTACTTACATCAGCTAGTAATACACTAAGCCCTAATGTAGTAGAAAAACATCATTATAAACAGCAGCACGAACATGAGCAGATGGTCACAGATGAACGCAGATAGTCACAGATGAACGCAGCAACAAGAAACAGATCAGCATCAGCATGATGTGACATTTTGCAGTGTTTATTCTTATTATTTATTTATTCATGAGTCTGACAGCCTCAGGGTAGAAGCTGTTCCTCAGTCTAGTGGTTCTACATTTGATGCTCCTCAACCTCCGTCCCGAGGGGAGTGGTGCAAAGAGTGAGTGTGCTGGGTGAGTGAGGTCTTTCATGATGCAGGTGGCTCTTTTTCTGCATCTGGAGGTGTAAATGTCTGTGATGGTGGGGAGACTGACTCCCACAGACTTCTGTGCAGCCTTCACCACTCTTTGTAGAGCTTTCCTCTCTGCAACTGTGCAGCCTCCATGCCACACGTTGATGCTGGAGCACAGGACGCTCTCCACTGCACACCTGTAGAACGAGGTGAGGACTGAGCTTCTCAGACCAGCTCGTCTCAGCCGTCTGAGGAAGTAGAGTCTCTGATGACCTTTCTTGATCAGGCTGGTGGTGTTATTGCTCCAGCTGAGGTTATCATTCAAGTGTACACCCAGGTACTTGTAACTGGAGACCACCTCCACCGCAGATCCACCTATATACAGTGGGGTGTGGGTGTGTTTGTTCCTTCTGAAGTCCACAATCATCTCCTTCGTCTTCTTCACATTCATGTGAAGGTTGTTCTCTTTGCACCAGCTCTCCAGATGTTCCACCTCCTGTCTGTAGCTGGATTCATCATTATCTGTGATGCATCCCACCACAGCTGTATCATCTGCAAACTTAACAATATGACAGCCTGGAAGTGTGGCTGTACAATCATATGTGAGCAGAGTGAACAGAAGAGGGCTCAGCACACATCCTTGAGGAGAGCCAGTGCTGAGGGTGATGGTGGAAGAGGAGAAGTTGTGGATCTTCACGGACTGTGGTCTGTTTGTTAAGAAGTCTAAGACCCAGTTACAAATAGAGGGGCTTAGTCCAAGTGTGGATAGTTTGTCTATCAGAGTTTGGGGGATCATGGTGTTGAAGGCAGATGTGAAGTCCACAAAGAGCAGACGCACGTATGAGTCCTTCTGATCCAGGTGGGTGAGAGCAGTGTGGACCACAGAGGAGATGGCGTCCTCTGTTGATCGGTTCTCACGGTATGCATATTGATGAGGGTCCTCGCTGATGTTGACGGCTGTCTTGATGTGGGACATGACCAGTTTCTCAAAACATTTAGCGACTATCGGGGTGAGAGCCACCGGTCTATAGTCATTCAGACCAGTCACTGTGGAGCTTTTTGGGACTGGGATGATGGTGGCAGTCTTCAGGCAGGTGGGAACTGACTCCAGTGAAAGTGAGGTGGTGAAGATGTCAGCCAGCACCTCACAGAGCTGGTCCGCACATTCCTTCAGAATGTTCCTGCTGCCTCTCAGCAAGAAGGCTGTCAGTTTCTGGGTGGAGTTTGCATGTTCTCTCCGTGGGATTTCTCCTGTTTCCTCCCACAGACCAGAAACATGCATGTTAGACTGACTGGTAACTCTAAATTGTCCCTAGGTGAGTGAGAGAGAGAATGGTTGTTTGTCTCTATGTCCCTGTGATGGACTGGAGACCTGTCCAGGGTGTCCCCCACCTCTCACTCTAGCCGTTTACGCATTTGCCGGCCCTCCCCGGCTCTCCCTGGCTCCTCCCTGCTTATAACCCGGGTTCTGCATGTTCGCATTTTCCTTTTTTTCCCCGACTCCGCCCTCGTCATGGAACCATCTCCTCCGTGGTTCCATCGGACCGCGGCCCGACGGGCCCAGTTCACGTCATTTACTGCTCACATTTGATTCGTTGTTTGCAGCAGGGGCTGGACTGCTTCGTGTAGGGGCGAGACCAGAGGGCGTGACTAGCTGCGTGTTGAGTCCATAGTTGCCAAGTCCGCTTATTTCAAGCGGCATTGGGCTTGTTTTTTCCTGGAGTCGCTTTTAAATTCGGTGAGCCGCTTGTGGCGTTTTTTTGTGCTTACCATTAGCCTGGTTGTAACCAGACCCTGTCCTTCACTTCGCTTCGTACTAGGGTCTGGACTTTTCCCATAGAGAAACGTTTCTTGCTGGAGGCGTGGCCTCTGCTTAGGAACAAAACCATTGGATATTTTGAACAGGGAAAGCATTCTGCTCCCTCCCCTCAGAGCCACCCCCCGTGCACTGGTGAACTTGACAACTGCTCCGCCCCCTGCTCCAGGAGTCCTGCAGCTTTTCTCTCGCTGCACAAACTCAGTGTTTATATGTTATAAAACGTTTTAATACAATAAAATCAAACCATGGATCGCTGGTCCAGCTCACCAAAAGACCAGAAAATCTGCAGGGACTCGGTCAGCAACTAAAACCCGAGTTTAATTCTCGTGACAACCTGAGGCATTTCCGTGTTCATTTTACTCAGCAGGAGGGTGGAGGAGAAGGAGGACGAGGGAGCGATTACTTAACTTTTGGGGGAAAAAAACAAAAGAAAACTCCAGATAAGGGATTAAGCATGGGAAATTAATAAATTTGTGTCACATATAAAACAGTTCTGCATCGCTTTGAATGATGCCGTGCTGGTGAACTTGACAGCTGCTCCGCCTCTTGCAGCTCTCGCTGCGCAAATTCTGTGTTTATATAAAACGTTCAATAAAATCAAACCATGGATCGCTGGTCCAGCTCACCAAAACACCAGAAAATCTGATGGGACTCGGTCAGCAACTAAAACCCGAGTTTAATTCTCGTGACAACCTGAGGCATTTCCGTGTTCATTTTACTCAGCAGGAAGGTGGAGGAGAAGGAGGACGAGGGAGCGATTACTTAACTTTTGGGGGAAAAAAAACAAAAGAAAACTCCAGATAAGGGATTAAGAAGGGGAAATTAATAAATTTGTGTCACATATAAACCAGTTCTGCATCGCTTTGAATGAGAACATGCGCTGCTCGCTGACTGAGCGCTGGCAGAGCCCTTTTATAGGACGCTGCGCGCTGGGACTGGTGGGGGCGTGGGTTAGGGTCCAAAACTCCGCCCCTTCTGTTCTCTGATTGGTCCGAACAAAAATCTACCGGAGAAATCCTAGTGGGTGGGTAAAGTCCCAGACTGTGCAGTGAAGGGAAATGAGAATTGAGCGGAGCTGTGCAGGAAGGCGAGGGCCAGGCTAGCTTACCATGGGTGTTGCGTCGCTTATTTGGGCTTGTTTTGTGAAATGTACTCCTGAAGTTATTTTAAAGGTATTTTTGATGTTTCTCTGCACGCTTAATAAATATGCTGGTTTGGTGCTGATGTAGCTTTATTGTTTAAACTGCACAATACACTTATCAGACGGCACGATCCTGCATTACTCCGTTCTCTGCACTTTCTATCTTCACACACACACTGAACCCGCGTGCCTACGTCACGCTCTCTCTCTCGCGGTGCGTTCACTGACACTCTGTAATATACATGCACGAACACTGCTGTATACATTACAGTATTGTGACATCATTTTTGAACTTTGCATATAGTGACACCACATATATATCTTGTATCATTCAACTATGTTCGTTTTTAGCAAACAAAATGATAAATTAATGAAAATTACTTTCAAAGTGAGTTTAAAATTAAAAACCGTGTATCTTCACGGGACATCCGACTACACGCGAATGCAACATTGTTCTTTATTCTTTGTCTCTGTTCTTTATTCTTTGTCTAGACAAGACAACGCTAATGTGAGCTCTAAGTGGGGTAAATATGGAAAAAAATATAATAAAGATTGGGAGAAAGAGCGTGCTCTTCAAGACTGGATCCGACCACAGATGGGAGAAAAATGCAAAATGTATTTTTATTTTTTAGACTGAATACGTTCTTTTATGTATAATTTTGCTAGATATATGTAATGCCATAATAAATATGTTTATACTGTTTAAAACTGCCTTTTTTTACACAATGGGATGGGTTGCCAGCTGGGCTTTTTTTGGGCTTTTTTTGAAAGAGCGAGCCGCTTGTTTGTGCTTGTTTTGAAGGAGCTGATCGCTTCTTTCGGTCTGGAGATCTGGCAACCCTGGTTGAGTCATCAACTGCGATTTCGCCAGCGCACCTAAAAGCACTCTATTTTCATCTAAAAACTACTTTTGAGTGCATAAAAATGATCGGAAACGTGTGTTTATATGCTTAACTTGCTAACTGTAGTGAAAAAACACATGAAAACTCAGTATTTATTTCGTTTTTTCCAAAAATTCGCAAACCGGAAGTCCGCTCGTTCGTAAATTTCGCCAGCGCACCTAAAAGCACTCTATTTTCATCTAAAAACTACTTTTGAGTGCATAAAAATGATCGGAAACGTGTGTTTATATGCTTAACTTGCTAACTGTAGTGAAAAAACACATGAAAACTCAGTATTTATTTCGTTTTTTCCAAAAATTCGCAAACCGGAAGTCCGCTCGTTCGTAAATTTCGCCAGCGCACCTAAAAGCACTCTATTTTCATCTAAAAACTACTTTTGAGTGCATAAAAATGATCGGAAACGTGTGTTTATATGCTTAACTTGCTAACTGTAGTGAAAAAACACATGAAAACTCAGTATTTATTTCGTTTTTTCCAAAAATTCGCAAACCGGAAGTCCGCTCGTAAATTTCGCCAGCGCACCTAAAAGCACTCTATTTTCATCTAAAAACTACTTTTGAGTGCATAAAAATGATCGGAAACGTGTGTTTATATGCTTAACTTGCTAACTGTAGTGAAAAAACACATGAAAACTCAGTATTTATTTCGTTTTTTCCAAAAATTCGCAAACCGGAAGTCCGCTCGTTCGTAAATTTCGCCAGCGCACCTAAAAGCACTCTATTTTCATCTAAAAACTACTTTTGAGTGCATAAAAATGATCGGAAACGTGTGTTTATATGCTTAACTTGCTAACTGTAGTGAAAAAACACATGAAAACTCAGTATTTATTTCGTTTTTTCCAAAAATTCGCAAACCGGAAGTCCGCTCGTAAATTTCGCCAGCGCACCTAAAAGCACTCTATTTTCATCTAAAAACTACTTTTGAGTGCATAAAAATGATCGGAAACGTGTGTTTATATGCTTAACTTGCTAACTGTAGTGAAAAAACACATGAAAACTCAGTATTTATTTCGTTTTTTCCAAAAATTCGCAAACCGGAAGTCCGCTCGTAAATTTCGCCAGCGCACCTAAAAGCACTCTATTTTCATCTAAAAACTACTTTTGAGTGCATAAAAATGATCGGAAACGTGTGTTTATATGCTTAACTTGCTAACTGTAGTGAAAAAACACATGAAAACTCAGTATTTATTTCGTTTTTTCCAAAAATTCGCATTCTGAGCTTTTCGGTAAGAACTGCCCACCCACGTCAAGTGAATACCCCACCCACTTCAAGGCTTGCTCTCCGGACAGTGCGCAATCAACGAGGGCGGGCCAGAGCTGGCTCTGGGCCAACCAGAGACGAGCGGGACCGGGGAGGGCCGGCAAATGCGTAAACGGCTACAGTGACTGCTGGATATAGACACCAGTGACCCCCGTGACTCAAAAAGGAAGGAGCAGGTAAAGATTAGGAATGAATGAAAAAGAGATTGATCTCAGTGGAATTTGCCTGGTTAAATAAAGGTTAATAAATACATTATCCGAATGCAAACCGATAGCTAAAGACAGACTGAAAGACAAAGTCTAAACAAAGTCAGAGTGGACAAATTTACATACAAAAGACAGAAGACAGGCTCCATTTAGAGGAGGTCTACACCACTTTTATTCACTTTAGCTTGTATGTGAATCTGTTCAGGGCCACAATGAAGGACCGCATACTGGCCTAACGTGACTCCATGCTTGAGTTATATTCTGGACATTTACATTTCTGTTCTGTTATTTAAACTTTATAAACATTTTATAAACATCATTAAAATCAGGCATTTGTTGGAATCTTCTACATACAATTTTTTTACCTAACCTGGCTATTTTAAATCTTCTGAGCAAAAAAAGAAAATAAGTTTTGTTGGGATCAAATTGTTTAATGGTCAGGATGCTATTCAGGTTACCGTATTTGTTTCTCTGATTGTCTGCATCTGTTTCATACTGAATCTTTGTGGTCCATCTTGAAGCAGCGTTAAAACAATGAAAACTGGGAAAAAGTTGAGCATATTGCATTCGACTGGTTCCAAAAATAGATTTTAAAAAGTGCAATAAAGTTTTTGTGAAGACACTAAAAATCCAGGAACAGTTTAAATGAATGTAGTAAAAAAACAGATTGATGCTTTCCAGTACATCTACGCATCTTTTGAAGAAACTCCTGTTAAATTTTTGTTTGTAAATGTTTGCATGCGTGGGTGTAGCTGAACTCGAGTACCTGGGATTCGCGGGCCCTTCAGAGGGTTGGACAGCGCCATGCCAATCTCAGTCATGCCGTAGCGTTCCAGCAGCGTGTGTCCTGTAATCTCCTCCCAGCGCTGCAGAATGGGAAGAGGGAGAGCAGCCGAACCTGAAACCATTAACCTGAAAAAGATGAGGCAGAAATACTGAAAACACATTCTGAAGTTAAATTATGCCAACAAAACAAGTTCCTACATTAATCAAAGATAAAAACAGGTCGATGTTGCTGGAGGGATGCAATCTTTGTGTATCCTCTCAAACATCTACAGTAACGTGTCGTATTGTTACGATGTAGGTGCTTTGTGAAAATCAATAAGTAGGAGGCCGTGTTTCTGGCAAAACTATTGATTTGTGGAAGTAAAAAAACTACCTAAAACAAACAAAAACAAATATACAATACATCATGGCTTGGACAAAATATTGGCAGCAAAAAGCCAATAAAATAAAAACTGGAGAAAGCACACAATCATAACAATACAGACTAAAATTGTAATAAAAATACAAAGAAAAAAACTGAATTTAATTTAATTTCCCATTGATCCATGTGTCGAGGCAGACTGAGGTGTAGTGTATAATGCGAAAACCGGTGAATACTGGTGATCTACAAGCACCTGTTGCTCAACTTAAACCCACAGCTGAAGCTGCAGCAGGGAGGTGGGGTCAAAGACGAACACTTTCAGACCCATTAGAGTTTTACACACAATTTAAGGTTTCACTTAAACAGATCCAAAAGGATTTCCCTCAGTGAGCTGCAAAACAGTTTGCACTTTGTAAGTAGATTTTGGAAAAATATATACTGTAGTTGTATACAGTAACTGATTCTGTAACACTACACAGTACTTCTTTTACCGGTATATCTTTCTATATCCACAATGTATAGAAAAGAAAACATCATTACGACTAGAAAATTTTAAAAGATGTAAACTTTTCTTTATTCAAACCTTGAACATTTTTTTCCTTCATTCAACCTTTATTTATACAGGTTAGTCTCTTAACTTGGAGGTGTGGTTTAGGTGAGACTCCAGGCTAATCTTTCTCTACATTAAAACATCTGGTTACTTTGAGCTCCATATGAAATATTTAGCAATCATTTTACTGTCATTTTTTACAAGTTAGTAAACAAACACACATACACATATGTGTGCACAAACATAAATGTTAACAAGTTGGTTCTAGGTATGGGCAACAATTTTTAGATATTTGAAACTAAAAGTGGGCAATTTTGGGAAAATAAGATGACCATCATAATCAGTTCATTTATTTATTACACCTAGAAGTGACACGGCAAGTTCTTTTCTAATGATGCTTTTTGTTGTGATTTTTTTTCCTTCAACACCCACTGCTTGTAAGAAGAAGAAAAAAAGCACAAAAAAAAACTTGTCTTCGTAGCTTCCCAGGATTTGTTTCTGATGTTGTATTTTATTTTGAAAGGATTATAAAGTAGAAACTATGTTCACAGGTGAGCTCAGTTTTACAGTCTGAAGACATGCATTGCGCTCTAAGTTGATCCATTGGACAGGTGAAAATGTAAAAAAATGTAAAGACCCTCAGTTAGCAGAATAAGCAGCAGCACATGCGGGAAGGGGGACAGGGGGGTTATAGAGTCAAATTTTCAAAATAATAAAATTACAAACAAATTTAAAGGTCCACTGACATCATCTTTGAACTTTGCATGAAATGATACAAGATATATACCGCATCTTGTATCATTCAACTATGTTCGTTTTTGCAAACAAAATGATAAATTAATGAAAATTCCTTTCAAACTGAGTTTAAAATTTAAAAACCGTGTTTCTTCAAGGAAAATCTGACTACACGCGAATGCAACATCTGTGACGTTGCAAGGAGAAAGTCTTTAGAATGCCCCTTTTAAATATTCATGGCGACCAAGAAATAAAATGACAAAATTATCAATCTAAGTTAAGATTTGAGCGATTTGTCTTCAGTTTGGGAAGCAGGAAGTTAGATGAGCAGAAACAGCAGGTTCTAATTTAGGTCTGCACCCGTATTTTTTTTAGTCTTACCTTTTCAGGAAGCGAGGGAGCTCCGAGGGGGGGCAGCTTTATTTATTCCATTCTTGACGAAGGTCTTACATCTTTTGGGAAAGTGAAAAGGCTCACTTGTTCACTGATGATATTAGAACACCCAAATGTGACACAACGTACCGGCATTTTTCAAGTTATACAAAAAAAAGGCGATCTGGCAGAGAATACGTTATGAGTTATCCTAGCACGCAGACTGAAGGTCCTCCTTCCTACGTCACAGATGTTGCATTCGCGTGTAGTCGGATTTTCCATGAAGAAACACGGTTTTTAATTTTAAACTCATTTTGAAAGGAATTTTCATTAATTTATCATTTTGTTTGCAAAAACGAACATAGTTGAATGATACAAGATATATATATATATATATCTTGTATCATTTTATGCAAAGTTCAAAGATGATGTCAGTGGATCTTTAAAGATTTTTTTTCAGCTGAGACTGAACACAGCACCTCAGACTGAGGAAGTCTTTCGGACGAAAGACGAAACGTTTCTACAATTTTTTGTTTGTTTGTTTTGTTTTTTGAATGTCCAGAGGACCAGACTTAGCTTTTTTAGATGCACCTTATATATTAATTCTGGTTGTGCTTACTGACCTCAAACCGATTTTATGTGGTTATTGTGAATGTGTTGAATAAAGTTTGACTTATCTGACTGTTTTGTTTCGCTTAATGCACCTTATCATCTGGTGCGCCTTATAAGCCGTGTTTCCATCAAGGTTTCTAGGTGCGCATTTTGAAGTATCGTAGCAGAAAAGCTTAATGGAAACGGCAAAATACGAAGTTACTTCCTGAAATTCGCCAAAAAGTTTATACGCTCGCTTGAGGTGGTTTTTGGGAGCTGCGAAACCGAGCAGCTGCGCAAAACGACAGATGGAAACACATTTGCCGACTCGTGCTGCCGTAGCGCACATTCACGTCACGTGACTGATCAGCTGTTTCCGCTCCGAACAGCATGTAACTCGCTAAAACTAGTTGGCATGACAGAATAAATACAACTCGCCCGATAGCAACACGTACCTGAAATATTCTCTCCATTTTGACGAGATGTGTGGCCGGGTTCTGTTGTCA